>PISX010008752.1:0-80045 GCA_004024625.1 Mellivora capensis | reverse complement strand
AAAAAAAAATGTACATCAAAGCAGGGAGGAGAGGCTGAAACACAACCCTATCATAAATTCTACTCTTGGCATAGCGACCTACGATGATGAGGGTACTCAACTTGGAGCATTGCCCTGAAGAATGAAAGGTTGGAATCCAGTATCAGTCCCCCCAATTTTTATGACCTATGATGGGAAACAAGTGCCCCAAACATCTAGCTTTGAAAACCAACAGGGCTCACATCATGACATCCACCAGCCATAGTGAATGGAGACATAGCTCTTCTAGAACCCTACACTCACACACGCTAGATCCAAGGTAAGCAGCAGCTGATTAAGAGGCAACCAAATGTTTCATTCTACATTCAAGAGGCTTATTGGCTTATCTTAAAGCAACAGAGAGGCAGACATCTAATGTAACACATCTAGGGTCCTCCTGGTGTGCTCTCCAGGGCACAGCAAGGGGCAACAGACCCAGGAGCCCAGTTTTTCTATGAAAGAGGTCTGTTAAACTTATCTTCATAGCCGTACCCTAAGGCACAGACTTCTAATTCAGTCAACTACAGGCTGACTATAATCCTTTCCAGAGACCTCAGATGGGGTCCTATCTTCACACTCTCCTTGCACCATGCTTTATAGCACCAGGCACTCCTGGAAGGGAGCATTTATATGCATCTGGCTTCTTTCTTTTATTTGTCTAGTGTTCCTCTAAATCACCTGGGCCTCATGTCCAGGGGGCTGATGCTAATGGTCCCGTAACTCCATATATATTTGCATATTATTAAAGCTGATGCATGAGGTTCTGGCTTTAATGAAGCCTGAATCAAGGTGCTGAATGAAAGCACCTTGTTTGTGACAAAGACACATCTCAGCACACCTTATACTACTGGGAGCCATTAACAGGAAAGCAAAGCTGGTTGGACAAACACAAAGGGGTGAGTGTCAGAGTTACAGGGCTTGGTTAAATGATCAAGTTCACCTCCTAGAGGAGGCCACTCTCTCACATCTGGGAGACGTTGCTGTTTCATTTAAGACAGAAATCACATAGAGACTCAATGAAAATGAAGAAAGTGGAAATAAGAGAAGAACGAGAAACAAAAAAGTCTGTAACAGATTTAAGTGACTTACCTGACAAAACGTGCAAAATAGTATTCACAAACATGCTTTTGTACTCAAGAAAAGAATACACTAACAGAATCAGATCATCTACAAGAAGAAAACACAAGAAAGTACTAAATATATACTAATGGTAGTAGATAATAACCTAGGAAATGAATATCAAGGTTGAAAGATTAGTGAGAAGTTACAAATTACAAGTGAAAAGATTAGTAAAAATAACTAAAACTACAATCATTACTTAAGAGATATACAAGATAAAGGATATAAAATATGCCATGAAAAACATAAAACAAGATAGAAAAAAAAAGTAAAGGTGTCGAGTTTTGAATAAATCCAAATCATCAGGTTGAAATAGACAATTACACATTTAAGTAGTTCTGTGTAAGTCTTAAGGCAAACACAAAGCCAAAACTTTACATGTATTTATAACATTATAGTCATATCTGATGTCCATTGAATATCATGATGGTTCCATAGTCAAAATCCATCACCTGCTGCCTGCGCGGTCACCATTCTGTTCCCAGCAGCCCACAAGGTGTCCTGAATTACAACACTTGTTTCCTACCAATCCATCCTGATTTTACCTTCTCTTGAAGAATTATTATTTTAAATCTAAAGTCAGATTAAGTCCCGTCCTTGTTTAAAATTCTCCGATAACTTCTCTTTTTCATCAGAGTCAATGTCAAAGACCTTCTGGTGACATCTAAGTTTTCGCATGATAAAACTGTATAATTCTGTGATTTATCTCATTCATGTCACTTATTCCATTCTAGCCACACCGGCCTCCTTGATGTACCCTGAATCGGACGGACAAGTCCCTATTTAAGCCCTTAAATGGATAGTTCCTGGTGGTCTTAAATACTCTTCTCCCAAGGAGCTAATTCCTTCACCTCCTTCATCCTGGAGCCTGACCATTAGAAGTACCACTGCTTAGGGGAAGGGGCAGAAGAAAGGATTAACCTATGGGACCCAGGCTTCCTACCCTCATAAATTCCTCCCACCAGGCTGGTAAGCCCTAAGCAAAATTCAAGACCACTGCTGAGGGAACAAATGTGGAAGGAGGCACCCTCTGATGTGCTCACACTTGTTCATGGTCTCCAGCCAAGGGTAGAGCAGAAACACAGAGAAAAGTTCTCTGCCAAAGCAAAACCATCATGATCTCAAGAGAATGCCAGAGGAACCCTCTGATGACGGACTTCTCTTCCCTTTCCCTTGCTGCTTTATGTCTTCACCTGCTGCCCTCAGGAAGAGAAGGTGCCTGAAGGATTTTGTCCATAGGGGAGAAGGATCCATGCAAGGGTTCAGCATCTCCTCTACTGGGAGCTGGTCCTCTCTCCCAGGCTTGCCCACCCTGGGAAGCTTTCTCCAGGGTCCAGCACTGTCCTCAGTATCTCTCCTCAATACCTGCTCTGGTTCATAACCTTGTAAGTGGATGCAAATTGCCCTTTTACCTGCTGTAGCAATGAGTTCTACAATTTCCCATTAGACCATATTCAGTCTTTAGCAATTTGTAAAAAATTTTAGCTGATTTCCCTCCCTTCGTGGATATTCCTCTCTGCTCTACTATAGTTACTGTCTCTTTGAAGTTGCCTATCTTTCAATTTCAGATTAGTTGTTTGCCCTGCAACATGACCTCCTGGAAGGGCTCACGGAAATTTCTGACTTTGCCGATTATCTGGCCTTTTTTTGGTGTTTGGTCAGGGTGAGACCGATGCTCTTTCCAGCGCTCTGTAAGCTGGGCTGATAGGCTCTCATTTGGCCTTTTATCTAACAATTTGTTATGCTCCATGGTACAATTCTTGAAGCCTCTCTGTAAGACAAAATACTATATTCCTGTATTGCTAAGTGGGTCTAACTTTCATTTTTATGCAAATTTATGAAAAAGATAACACATATTCAGCTTGAGTCAACTTTTCAGAACTAATCAAAGTCACTTTCTTTCTCGGTATGAGATAGTAAGCTTCTGCACAGATTTTCCAGTTTTTCTTTTTCCTAATTTCCTGGGTTTTCAGTAGTGTCAATTGTGAGCTTATCTAGTTTAGGTCAACCATTTCCTATTTTTTTATTCTGTTCTATGGGTTTTCCTCTTTTTCAGCACAAAAGCATTTTTATTCCCTAGCTTTATTACCCGGTCTTGAGTTCTCTTCAAGCTAAAACAGAGGCTGACCATGAGTCATCTTCAAACTATCCCTTAGAGTAACTAAAGCTAAGCTTCCTGTCTTTACTCAAATGGCAAACAGAAGAAGCTGTTTATGGCTGTAAAATTGTTTTAGTTTTCATCAGTCATGTTATTCTTCAGTAAACCATCCCAAATATCCCACATCTTACAGGATAGAAAGGAGTCCTCATTCATTGAAAGTTCTTAAAAATATAGAAAAGGAGAAAGAAAATACTTTTAAAAAGAGCCCTCATTCAGGTAAAGGTACAGATTGAAAAATAGCTTGTCTGGATAAGTCAGGTTTTCTTTCCAGTTATTGGTGTTTTTTTGTTTTTTTTTTGTTTTTTTTTTTTTTTTTACACACAGATCATTGTGTGCACTTGAATAGTACTTACAGTCTCAAAAGTGGAAGAATCACTTTCATAGGATTATTCTCAGCATCCTATAACTACCACCCCAGTGATTTAGTGATAGCTACAGAAGATTATCAATATATATTTACTTGTGTTTACTACGTGGAAACTGAAAATGCAATTTCTGCTCATTTGCATTATAAGCTTCAACTCTAATCAGTAAGACTTATTCTCTGGCCTGTTGGATGTATACTAAATTCACATATATTTCTGGAGGCAAATCAATGAAAATTCACTGAAGTATGATGTGTGTGGGCAAGAAGCAGGGGGGCTTACAGCTCCACATTACAGAAGGAAAACAAGCCTGCATTGACTCTAATTTTGTCTCTGTTGTCCTAGGTCATTTAATCTAGAAAGATTCGGATGATCCCATACATCAAAGCTCCCAAGCCAAAGTGCATGAGCCCCCAAAACAGATCTTGCTATTTAACTCCTGCAAATGGATTTCAGAAGATTATATGCAAAAGTTGGTCAATTTACAGAAAATTAGGACTTACAAAATACATTTATCTGGGAGAAGAATCTATATCTTTCATTCGAAGATCTGAAAACCCCTTTAAAAAATAAAGCAGGTGGAACTGGCCTATCTAATTGGGATATGATTACATATGTAAAAGATATTTTTCTACTTTTAAAACAAAGTAAAATGTAATACAGTTGTAAGAGCTTATTTCTCTGGAAACTATATCCCTTCACTCTTGGAATTCTGCTCAACCTCTTTTAGTGTTTGTTCCATTCACGAACAAAGCAGGAACTTGTTACAAGGGAGAGCTATACTGTATTTTGATATTGAATTTTATGCTTTTACTTTCTACACAGACATAAACTGATAAAATGGCTTTGCACTCCATACCTCGTATTGGCTCATCTTTTTGTCTTTATACCATGTTCACAGGAAGGGAAAACAAAAGGTAGCATCTGTCATATTTTCAAGTATGAGTTAGAGGACACAGATATTATCATGTCTTTTCCTACTTCAATTTTTTTTTTCTAAAAGCAGCTGTCTCGGGTGCCTGGGTGGCTCAGTTGGTTGAGCGACTGCCTTCGGCTCAGGTCATGATCCTGGAGTCCCGGGATCGAGTCCCACATTGGGCTCCCAGCTCCATGGGGAGTCTGCTTCTCCTTCTGACCACCCCCTCATGCTCTCACTGTTTCTCTCTCTCAATCTCAAATAAATAGATATAATCTTTAAAAAAAAATAAAAGCAACCGTCTCTATCGACTCAGTCCACACGAACAATGCAAAGAAGATAATTCTCTTCAAAAAGAGTGTGAAAAATCCACAGTTTTCAATGAAACAGTTGTGTTTATGTAATGAGACAAACAGTTCACTGAATGCACATTATGGTGAAAATCTGAGGACAGTGTACAGTTTCTGAAGGTTGTCTATGGCTGAGATCTTCCAAGAGTATTAATGTATTAATGTCCAGGGCTAAAATGATCCATGAGCATCTCAAGTCTTGCAGCATGTTCAAAAGATGAGTAGATCATTTTAAGCTTGCTTGGAGTCAGCCATACTAGCAGATGTGCCATAAAGGGAAAAGGGGCACAGGTGGTCTGCTGCCAAGATGCCCCAGTGTGAGGCTAAGGTTCTACCCCTAGGGGACAGCAGCATGGTCACAGTAACTACTCATCAGCCCAGGTCACCCTTCTTCTCCTGTGTTCATCCTAACACTTTACAGTGTCACCTCCGGAGCCCACCTAGCCAGATTTTTTATTTCATTTCTTTCCTCATTACCAGTATATGGGACTACTGACGACGACACATCCCCACCTATCTCAATATTAACTGTTTTGGATCCCAATTTGAAGAAACCAAGTAAGCCCCTACTGTAAAAAATCATACTAGGTATTTAGATAAATTATTTTTCTTTCAAGTTGAATATTAAGTGTGTGTGTGTGTATCATTTGTGCATAAATATTCACACATATGTTTATTACGGTAAAGGGATAGCGTATATATTATATATGGGATATGCATAGTACATGACTTGAATAATAAAATATACAGTATAAACAAGTAGTTACTATATATGTATGTGTATTATATAGAAAATTTTATACTGTACGTACATTATGCAGTTCCATCTAACAATGTATTAAAGATATTGGCAAACCAGTTTTGTAAACCATTCTAAGCTCAATCTCCTAAATACATGGTATTTTTTACCATATTTTTCTGTATGTGGTGCTCTTAGAGGTAACTTCTACTGGTGGTTATTCAAAACCACCTTACTTTGCAAATATATGTAGAGGTAACTTCTACTGGTGGTTATTCAAAACCACCTTACTTTGCAAATATATGTATTAACTGATATATGAGAAAACAGAGAATCTAACAGAAATAATTGTTTACTTACAAGAGAATGACAATCATTTTCCCATCACCACACAGTAGGGAGTGTGGGACCTTACATCTGAAATTTAAGAACCGTGTATTGATATATATGACAAATAGACACACCATGTAATTTTACAGAGAAACCGATCAAGATTTTGAAGAGAAAAATATCAAGTTCCTTTAAAAGCATAATGTAAGCCTTGTAGATTTATTTTTAGTTTTGAAAGCCTCTATTTAAGCTCTACAATTCACCGGTCACCGGGTTAAGCTTCAGGCAGGCAATGATTAATGTTTTGTCCCTGCCCTCAAAGAGCACTTATTCTGGTGGGGAAAAAGCTGACATTAAAACATAATTACAATTCAGTTTCAAGAGCGACACAGAAAAGGGTTGGAGAGACTGAGCTTAACAACTATCAGGGAGTCAAGAAAAATTTGCAGAAGGGATAAAACTTGGGCTGAGAGGTGGAAGGGGATTTTGAAGTCCCCACTAAGAAAAAGCAGGAAAGATATATGCAAATCAATGAAGGGAGGTTTGACAGAAGAAGGCTACAGCAGTCAACAACTTGTTAGTTTATATGACTGAAGAGAAGAGATGGAAAAAGTTGCAGAAACTTGTTAAAGCCTCTAAAAGAAAAAGAAGCAGAGTAAGATCACAGTGGTGATGTTGTCTACCCTGTGCAATCATTTTAAACTATATGTACAAAATTTTGTTTTTTATATCAATTGATGTGTGGCTTTCAGTTAGTCTCCAGCAAGTGGGGAAATATCTCTATTCTTAAATTGTTAATATTTTTGTTTAGAAATGTTACCAAAATCTGAAGCATCTATCAAGACCATAATATGAATTTTATCATCCTTACCTATTTTAAACTGTATTAGTAGATATATAAAGACTCTGATAAGTCTTAATACATTCCCAAGAAAAAAATATATTGGTCATTTACTATTATTTCAAAGGTGCATATGTCTATGTATAAGTATTCATTAAGGATTTTTGTCCATGTTCATGAAGCTTATTTAAACATTTTTATTTTTCTACCTAGTTTTGTCTGATCCTGGAAAAAAGGGAAGAAGGCAACTTGGAAACAGATCCTCTATGCCCAGCTTGTGAAGCAAGTATCTCGTGAAATCAGAAAGGAACCTGCCAGACAAATTCTCTCCGCCTTTGCAACTCACCAAGACATAGGTAAAAATAAACAGTGGCTTAAAACCATTAAGTCCTGGGGTCATTTGTTACATAACAACAGACAATGAAACACCAATTCATCTCTATATACTTTACAAGTAAGTAAGGGGCTCTGACCAAGTTATGGTCCCTTAGTACCAGTTCATAATCCATCCAGCACGCTGCCACTGTATACAGCCATCTGGGTCTGTGGTTGTTCCAAAGCAAGGATCTAGTTCACTCCCTTATAAATTTTTCTAAGTTGTTAGTACATGCTGTTTCCAGCTCTATTCTGAGTTAATATTAGCAAAACATAAGCTCATCATTTCAATTGCCTTTTCAAATTAGTATGTAGAAAACATCATATTGAAAAGAGTATTAAGTACTTACAACTCATTTGCTCCTTTCCTTAAGGTTTATCCTGAAATAGGGAATTTCCTTTGTTTTTGAGGCTGGGCCATAAGACTTGTCTTGTTTTCTGTTGAATGAGGTAAAGGGGACGCATGAAGACCTAAGGAAGTCCAAAGAAGGGAAGAGATGAGTTTATATCCAAAAAAATTGTAGATTTTTATCTGCTACCTCTCAGTCGCTCTCTTGCCTCTATCTCTCTATAGATTGGTAAATTTGTCATAAATATCTATCTATATATGTACTATGTGACTATAAAGAATGGGTATATAAATCAAAAAGTTTAAATGCATATTTTACTACATACATATGAAAAGGGAGCATCTTTAAATACAACAGGAGTAATAGTCACCCAGAACATCATGATGGATCTGGAGAGTATAATGCTGAGCAAAATAAGTTGGTCAGAGAAAGACAAACACCATATGATTTTACTCATATGTGGAATGTAAGAAATTAAATGAAAAAGGGGGGAAAAAGAGTCAAACCAAAAATCAGACTCTTAACTATAGAGAACAAGCAGATGGTTAGCAGATGGAAGGGAGATGGGTGGGTGAAATAGGCAAAGGGGATTAAAAGTATAGTTTTTGTGATGAGCACTAAGAAATATATAGAATTATTGAACCACCCCAGCATACACCTGAAACTAATACTGTATGCTAACTGTATTGGAATTAAAATTTAAAAAGTGAAAGCCAAAACAGACCAAAATAGGTGGAGAGACTGAGTGACAGACTTCAACACACATTTTCAAAGAATAGGTATTATGCTGCTCATGATGTTAATGATGTCTCTACTGAGAACCCCTGATATCTACCTACGCATTTTTTTTTTGTATGTATCTACATCTGAGCCTATGTATTTGACATCCACAGGACCCTCTGGGGCATCTCCTCACATGGCCACATTCAGTGGTTAAGGTTAATGGAAGTCTATAGAAACCCAACAGAAGAAAGATCATGAAGAACTCAGGTCCCTCAGGAAAGGGCTTAAGTAAACTCAGCCAGAAAACCTATTGGATTGGTCAAAATGATGGCTGACAGCAAAGCAATTATTCAAAGTGTACCGTGGAAAAGAATATAGTATTGCCTTGAGATCAGTGGCAGGAAAAAAAAAACAACAACAACGATAAAAACTATGTATACATTCCATTTCTCTAGGTCTTCTATGTTTTTATTAACATACGTCCACTTTTGACTTTTTTTCTGTGTACTGAGCTATAATTGGCATGTGGCATTGTGTTAGTTCAAGCTATACAACACAATTTGAAATTATACATAGACTACAAAATCATTACAGCAATACATTTAGTTAACATCCCCCACCTCATGTGGTTACATTTCTTGTGGTCATTCTTAAATCTACTCTCAGCAACTTTCAAATATACATTACAGTACTGTTAACTAATTACCATGACATATATTTCAACCCCAGAAGACATTCGTCTTAAAACTGGATGTTCTTAACTTTTGACCACTTTCACCCATTCCCTTCCTTTCCATTGTTTAGTGCTGTTTTACAATGGGAGCTTTGCTGGTGGTTAACTCTGTAATTTAGTTCATACATTTTACATGGTGAAGACCTCAAGACTGCACAGCAAGGACTCTGTCAACACCTACAGTTTAAAGCAGAAGATACTTGAGGCTGCCATTTTGGGGGAGGATGACATGTGAACTAACGTTCATATTTGCAATCATATCTTCCAGATGGCTATGGCTGTATGATTAATTTCTCACAAAGTCAAAGGCAGCCACAGTGTCACGAGGGACACACACAGAGTCTTCTGAAAGAGCAAAGGAATCATAACCTTTGCTCCACTCCTTTTTTAGCTCCTTTAAAGATGAACATCTAGTCTGGAACTCAAAAAATCTTTGAGCCATGAAAGACAGCCTTGTGCTAAAGATGGCTTAACAGAGGCATTGTAAAACATGTTCTCTAGAGGGTTACAGAATACAGGTTTTCAATTTTGCAGTCCACATAGTCTTTGTTGAATATACCCTCTGGTTGTGGTGGGAAAACCAACACAGACAATATACAAGGCGATGGCTGTGGCTGTGTTCCAATGCAAGTAGTTACAAAAGCAGTTGGTAATCTGGATTTGGCTCTAGCACCATGGTTCAACAATATCTAGCCCAGCACCAAGAAAAAAGGATCTGGATAATTTTTTTTTTTTTTAAACACAGAGAGAGGATGCGAGCAGGGGAGGCGCAGAGGACAAGCAGACCCCCGCTGAGCAGGGAGTCTAATGTGGGACTCCATCCCAGTACCCTGAGATCATGACTCGAGCTGAAGGCAGATACTTAACTGAGTCAGGTGCCCCAGAAAGGATCTGGATATTGAGGCACTAAATATTATTGTAGTAGGCTACTTCCCTATCACCTAGGGAAGGCTCACTATCGTAGGCTACTTCCCTACGATCCTAGATATAAATGTCGATCTTACGATACAATTTTTTTTAAAGTCATTTCTTGCTTCCTATGCAGTTACAGAGAGAGAAACAAGCACAAGAGGATCTTTCTGGGCAACAGATGTTTGTATCAAAGCTTTTTCTTGTGAGGAAGGGGAGAGGGGAAGATGACCAAGAGGTGCCTCCTTCCTCTTTGTTCCTACTTCAACTCCTTTTTTTCCTTTTAACCCCAGTGTAGCTAACAATACAATGTTGCTAGTATCAGGTGTACAATATGGTCATTCAACATTTCCACATATTATTCAGTGTTCATGAAGAAGTACTTGGGTTCTATGTGTATGTGGCATTTCTTAGAATATATTCAATTTATGTGATCATGTGGTATTTTTGGGATCTTCAAGCTTTAAACATATTTAATAAATCCCATCATCCTCTTTCTCACTCTGCTAAGTACATCCATCACCATATAAAAGAACCATCTCTAAACTGATCTTACCTATATATTAACTGAATATTTGAGAGGCACATTTCATGTTACAGAAGGGTTTTATTTTTCTGATACTGTCAATTATTTTATTAATTCAACTATATGTTCCCAGATTAGCCAGGTATTTTCTACAGTGGGGCTGTGGTAGATGTGCAGCATTTGGTCAGATCCCAAATCTACCCACCTTAAATAAATTTCAAACAGAGTCTAAAACAGAGCAGTCACCTTACGGAGATAAAAGATTCAGGATCATTTGGAAACCAAACTGTAGAGCTGTTGGATGCTATCACTGGCTCTTCCCTACTTTGCATTTGCCCCTGTGGAAGATGATTATTAAGTACAATGTATAAACTGATCCAGTATACCAAAAAAGAAAAAAAAAGTTAAGATGCACAGGCTTATATAGTTTGAATGCTTATCAATGGTTACTATGTATTATGTAGTACATTAGCTAAATCAAAGAATTCACTAACTCCTACCACCAAAACACACCACAAAGTAAGTGTGGAACTCCTGCTGAAATTGCAGAGCTTTCAGGACTCACTTTCTCTGCCTCTCATCCCAGCTCACATCTGCATACTCTTACTCTCTTTTACTGGAGACGCTTTCTTCTCTGTGGCAAAGGACAGCTGTATTGGGAGCTGTGTATTTCCAGTTTTAGAGCCTCAGCACCACTGGGGAAAAAGAAATCCACACTCCCCCTAGAGGCAACTGTGAACAGAGCAATGAAGGAGTGGCCCAATTTGACCCTGATTCAAGATGGCAAGTCATCCCAACTGATAGACTATGTGTTATGGTCAATCCAACCCAGGAAGGTTTGTGCTCCTGGTCTGAAACACACAGCTGGAGGACAGAAGCCATACCCACAAAGAAAGGCACCAGATCATTGTTAAAGACTAAGCAAGATCCTCCCCTAATCACGTATGGTGAAGTCTTAACACACAGAACTTCAGAACATAACTGGATTTGGAGACAGCATCTTTAAAGTAGTAATTCAGTTAAAATGAAGTCTTTCAAGGGGGCACTTTCCCACTATGGCCAGTATCTGTTTAAGAAGAGTAAATCAGGACACAGACATGTCCATGTGAAAAGAGAAGGGCATATAAAAACACAGGGAAAAGACTACCCGGATAGAGGTCTCAGAAGGAACCCATCTCCCAACAGCCTGATTTGGGGCTTCTAGCTTCCCGAACTGTGAGGAAATCACCATCTGTTGTATAAGCCACCCAGTTTGCTCCATCAAACCAATACAATCTTCCCCAGAAGGGAATCTGCTCCCATTAGAACCAACACACCTTTCATGGTAAGAAACATCAATAGTAACCCCAATAGACTCCCATTGAGAGAGTATTCAAGTCATCTATAAACATTGAGACAGTAACTAGGGTGAGGAATAGACAAAAACTCTAAGGAATCACTGCTTTGGACCTACTTAACACCACACAGTACAGCGGTCTTTCTCTACTGTTCTCATATTTACATGTTGTGTATTTTCTCTTGATTTTATTCATAAAAAACACTCACTTTCATATTTTTTATTATGTTATGTTAGTCACCATATAGGACATCATTAGTTCTTGATGCAGTGCTCCATGAGTTATTGTTGACATATAACACCCAGGGCTCCATGCACTCTGTGCCCTCCTTAATACCCATCACCAGGCTCACCCATTCCCCTACCCCACCCCTCTAAAGCCCCCAGTTTGTTTCTTAGAGTCCACAGTCTCTCATGGTTTGTCTCCCTAATTCCCACCCCCTCTTCATTTTCCCCCTTCCTTCTCCTAATGTCCTCCATGCTATTCCTTTATTCCCCAAGAAGTGAAACCATATGATCAATGACTTTTTCTGCTCAACTTACTTCACTTTACATAATTTCTCAGGTGTAGTAGAACAACTTGGTACCTAGTAATTTTGCACACACAGTGTTTTAGTCCTATTAACTCTGAGTAGGTTTAGTGACTCAGTCTGGACCTAAGGACGTTTTCTGGCCATTTCTCTGCACATCTACCCTTCTACTCTACTCATGAAAACAATCTGTTGCCATATTCAATGTCCTTTCTATTCTTCTAATGAAAAACAAAGAATGTGTGTCAATAGGAGATACATGAATAGAGCGCATATATTATATTTTTCAATAACAGTTTTTTACTTAACCAAGGCTAAAGCACCATGTGATAAATAGAAAAGTTTTAAATCACATTACAGTAAAAAAAAAATGTGGATACTAGATCTTGCTTCATGTTTCAAAAAATATATATACCACTCAATAAAAACTTATTTCACAGGTATATGAATGTAAATTTTTTTTTTTTGCTGTTATAGTGAAGCCAGGCAGATGATTAAACATCATTTTTTCCTGATGAAGATACAGAGGATCTGAAAACAAGTACTTCTGGGTAAACAACAACAACAAAACTAACTCTAAATAGGGACTCGTTTTTCCCCACTTGACTTAATATCCAAAATCCCAGAAATATATTAAAACTGTGAACAACCAATTTCAAATGGCACCTAGAGCAATGAATGCTTCTCTGAAAACATATTTCAGGATTACAATGAAAACAACTTATGTTCAATACATTCCTACTCATGAGCAACTTATTTATACTGTTTGCTGTGTAGTGTTTAATTTTTCTGTTATAAGATTTTATAATTTGGGGAAAATTGAGTGCGATAAACATCTTTTGTGTCCCCAAGATGCTTCTCTTAAAAATTTTCACCTGTGTCAATAGATGTGTATATACTTGGGGCCACCTTTGCATTCTAATGGACTCCCAGAAGCAATCATCAGTATTTAAGATGTTTTTTGGTTTTAAATCACATATAAACATGTATACAATTACCTGTCATACGTATTTGATAACCCTACATATTTCAGTTCATCAAGATCAAACACCACTATATTTTTATCATTTCTCTTTTTAAAATGTCAACAAAAATTTAGTGAGAGAATCTAAGATGATCTTCCTACTTTGAATATTATATTCAATTTGCTGTAGTTTTAAACAAAGAAAATATTAGCCCAAATGTTCCCAGATGGGCTGATAGCATATTCAGGAGAAAAAATACTTATTACTCCTGAGAAACTAAGTATCAAGGGAAACAAGTTGTAGCATTTTATCTAATTTTTTTTCTTTTTTCCCCTTTAACTTAGGCATAAACATGACACAAAGCCTTGTTTTGTAAGGTAGAGAGCACCTCAAGCAAAATTATTGGTTATACCTTGGAGATCAAGTAGAAAATTTTTGTTTTAAAGATTTATTTATTTGACAGATCACAAGTAGGCAGAGAGGCAGGCAGAGAGAGGAGGAAGCAGGCTCCCTGCTGAGCAGAGAGCCAGATGTGGGGCTTGATCCCAGGACCCTGGGATATGACCTGAGCCAAAGCAGAAGCTTAACCCACTGAGCCACCCAGGAGCCCCCTGAAGTAGAAAATTTTTATGTTATTCCTTTTATGGCTCTGAATACTAGAATCCACCTCAGCCTGCCTGTAGACAGGCAGGGCAGGTAAAATTAAATCAGAATTTTAAGCTCCAATTTGATCTGTTTGTGTAGATAAAACCTCAAAGTTCCATCATACCAAATATGCCATCTTAACCAATTTGTTTCCTTATCTTTCCTTTGACATTTTATCATGTGACAGACCAAGAAACAAGACTGATTTCCCTTGGAGAGTTCACATCTGGTATCTTTTAGAAAGCTTTCTTGACAGGCATAGCCATCATAATATGAAATCACTCACGTTTAATAACATCCTTAAATATCACATGATTTACATGCACACAAATTAAAGTTCTGGAAAGAGTATGTCAAAGCGGCTTCAATACGGACAGAGCTGAATTTCCTTCCCCAGGCTGGGAAGAGAAATTCTGTGATCCGAGACCCTCTCAACTCTGTTTACAGCACCTGGACAGACAGCAGATTGCCCCTGGGAACACATAAAACAGTTACGTGAACCTCTCACCAAGGAAAACTGAAGCAACTGTGACTTCCTGAAGGAAATTCCCAAGGGGAAGTTTAGGAAGATTGGACCCAGTGAGGTACAACTAGCTGACTGTACACTCCACCTATTTCCTCATGTCCATGAAACCCACTTCAGTCATTGCTGAGGACCCCTTCACCAAAATCCCCATCTGTGCTCATGACATCTAGGGGGGAGTACTGCACTTCCTAAACTCAGCCAGCTGTTACCAGAGGTCTAAGAATGCAGACACATGAAAGCTTATGGGAAATTTACTGGAGCCCATTGTGCTTGGCTTGGGTTGGAATCTAAGTCCCAATATTCTCTCTTGTTGGGGAGAAAAGACAGATAAACAACATTCACCATGCGGCTGATGACTTATGGCACCATTTCCCTTAGAAACTGGGGTTCTCTGACTTCATTAGGTTCTGGTAAATGGATTTTCTAATAGAAAATCAGAACAGAATATACAGAATATACCAAAGAATTATATAAAGTTATATAAAGTTAAAGTTAAATAAAGTTATATAAAGTTATATAAAGTTAAAGTAAATATGAGAGGTATCCATTATTTCTGTAATGGAGGATAGAATGAATAGTCCGGAGGCTTAATTTCCTGTTATAGATCCCCCACATTCTGTGAGACCTTCAGTAACATTTCTTAACCTGCCTGTGCCTCCCTTTATTCTGTAAAAGAAACTTAATTTACCTCACAGACTTATTTTGGAATGTGATTTGACATGTAACTTATTTAGTCCCTAGCACATACTAAAAACCTGAAGAATTATTAGTTACTGGGATTTGCAGCAGAGACTATGAATGTTAGTTTGCATGCATGTTGGGGATTTTTGATACATTTTTGAGCTTTCTAGCATCTGGCTTTCTTGCTTCATTGTGTAACAAAGCATGGCCACCACCTCTGAACATTATAGGGAAGACAATAGCCATTGCTGATCTTTTGACATAATGAAGAGACCAACGATAGAAAATACTTCCTTTGTAATTACAGGGTGTATTGGGGTGCTCTGGGTAAGGACCTTCCCTATTCTGCACAATGACTGAATGCAGGGACCTTATCTGAAAAGCACAGTGACGTGTTCATGAAGGGTAATATTTCTTAGCTCCTCAGAATGGACTTAGAATTTGCATTCTTCCCAGATTAGTGAATATCCCAAGGTCTATGTGTATTTTAGCCCGAACATCTCAGAAACTTAAAAACAACAAATTAAATTTTATGTCTGGTAAGAGACCTCATTTGCAGCCACCTTGACTATTTCTCACGGTATATGGGTGGCCAATGAAGCCACAGATTGTGTTTCAGACCAAGTATTTTAACCAGGGAAGACAAGTGATAACGGAATATATTTTGGGGAGGACATCTTCTAAGGTACTTGAGGTTAGGATTTCAACCTGTGAATTGTAGGGGGGCGCGTAATCAGTCCATACTGCATTTAAACTAGAAATTCAATGTCTTTAATAGATATAAAACTAATCAATTTATTTGTTTCTTCTTGAGTTTTTATCTTTCAGTAATTTACTATCACATCTAATTTGTGTTGGCGCAAACTATATTATTCTGTTATTGTTTCTAAGTTGATAAGATGTGTATTGGTAGCTCTTTTCATTCCTGATGCTATTGATTTTTCATCTTTTTCTTGATCACTTCAGCTAAGAATTTATTAAATTTACTGATGGCATTACTAAACCATATTTGGGCTTTGTCAATTTTTTCTGTTTGCCTGTTTTTCTCTTTTACGGTCTTCTAGTCATCTTTAATATTTCAGTTGTGTGCACATACTTAAGTTTTCTGTAACTGCAATATTTCTAGCCTCTTCTAGGAGTGATTTTAAACCCTTTTTCTTTTCTATTACAAGCATATAATGCTATCAAGAGCCATCTGAACAACATTTTAGCTGTAACTGATTCATATTGATAGTTTATTTTCCATATTTCTCAACTGGGAATTTTAAAAGATTTTACTTATTTATTTGACAGAGAGCGATCACAAGTAGGCAGAGAGGCAGGCAGAGAGAGAGAGGGAAGCAGGCTCCCTGCTGAGCAGAGAGCCCGATGTGGGGCTCGGTCCCAGGACCCTGAGACCATGACCTGAGCTGAAGGCAGAGGCTTAACCAACTGAGCCACCCAGGCATCCCTCAACTGGGAATTTTTAAAAAATATTTATTTAACAGAGAGAAAGAGATCACAAGTAGACCGAGAGACGGAGGAAGCAGGCTCCCCGCTGAGCAGAGAGCCCAATGTGGGATCGATTCCAGGACCCTGATATCATGACCTGAGCTGAAGGCAGAGGCTTAACCTACTGAGCCACCCAGGTGCACCTCAACTGGAAATTTTTTCTTATTTTCTTTGATTCTTTAAGCAACAGGCTACATAAGGCATTTCCTTATCCTTTAAAATTTTAGTTTTACTAATACCAAGAGTAAAGTATTCTGCTTTCAGTTCATTTGATACCATGGCCAAATTTCCTCATTTAAATTTGCACCTCACTCTTTATCTACACATTAACGGAGTTACGGAAGAATTCCAAATCATTTCAGAATAAACAAAGTTTTGTTTCTATTGAAAATGCGCCATCCATCTACCACATAGATTGCCTTTTGATACATAAACTTATTTACTGAATTCTCAGTACAATTTTACAAAGTTGCTGTTAGTTTTAAATTACTAAAATACTTCCACTGCACTTTAGGACTTAGTCTAGTTTACTTTGAAACTTCTATCTCAAATTTTATGTAAGGCTTTCCTTAAGTTTATTCCCTACTGCAGAATAACTTCTTCCATTTGGCACAGCAAGGAGGAAGTTTTTGAGGATAAAGAGGGGGAATACAGTTATGTCTTTACATGACTCAATGTGTTGAACGGTTTGCCTCATCTCCCAACAGCAATCCCTATTTGGTTTGGTTATTCCAATTATCCCCGTTCTTGGGCTGTGGGATTTAGGGACATGCCACGTTATGACATGCCTCACTAATGGACACATTGCTCTAAAGCAATTCACTTGGTCATTATTTTTCCCCCCAAGTATAGACACTATTTGGGACTGTTCTCTATTTTTATAGTTACCCTATATTCTGCTGATGCACATTGTTCTTTACTTCCCATTACAAGGCCACCTCCTCAATATTCTTGCTTAACCTTGAGGCAAGAATTCATGCATATAATTTTGGAATCCTTATTTTTAACCTTTATGGAATAGGTGCTTCTTCGCACATCCCTGCAGTGTAGTCACCCACCGGTCTATGAAAGACCAAAACTCCCAACTTCTTGGAGCCCCAAGCTTTAAAAGTGATCCTTTGGGAACCAGACTGCCTCACCTTTTTAATGCCATAAATGATTTATTATAGCATTATTCTTCAAAGGGCACACCCAGCACTTGTATCAAGTAGGGGTAAATGAGCATTGGTACAGATGAAAACTGACCACAAGGGCTGGCAGGTATCAGAGGTTTAAGGCTCCTGGTATTTTTAGTGACATGATGAAAGCACACCAACTAAACTTACACACAGTTGTGTCTTTCAGCAGGTCTGCTGTATTTCCTAATACCTCATCAGTCACAACTGGTGATACAGCAAACACAATAACAGATTACTAGAACTTCCCAGCCATGAAGACTCTGATCGAAAAATCTGAAAACATCAGACATACCCATATAAAGAAAAATCCATGTGTCACAGTTAACAGATGAACCATTAGACATGTTAAGACCAACATCTTCAATACTTTGTCGGCAATCTCCCATTTTACACACAAATAGAACCTCTTTCTTAGAAATACCATGTGTTTAACTGAGCTCTGGAGAGAAGAATTGTGACCATAATCCTTACAACTCAGTATTATGTGCTGCTCTAAAAAAATACTGTTTCCTAAACCAATAATTGAGAAGGTTTTCCAAACTCTCTTTGTGAAAAGGAATTTTAAGAAATCTAGTTGAAGCCAAACTAAATATGCTATTTCTGGTACTTTTATTTTTAGCTATGTGTGGAGCATACTTATTCAAGCCTTCCTGGCATGTTTTTCACTATGCACCAAATCTCTCTGTACTTCAAGCATATTTTAAAGTTAAAAAAAAGCTAATTTGAACTATTTTAATTCAATTCACATGTTCCTTTATCCTTAATCTCATCTTCCTACATATTTAATAAAATTCAACATGTTTTTATTATTAAGAAAACAAAAAAATGGGAATAGAAGGGACATACCTCTACACAATTAAGAATATTTATGACAAGCCCACAGCCCTTGACTATAAAGAGCTAAAAGCTTTTCTTCTAATATCAACAACAAAATAAGGGTGCATATTCTGACTATCCCTATTAAACACAGTACCCAAAGTCCTAGCCACAGCAATCAGGCAAGAGAAAAAAAAAAAAAGTCTTCCACATTTTATGATATGATCTTATATATAGAAATTCCCAAAGACTCTACTAAAAAGCTGGTAAAACAATTCAGCAAAAGTGCAAGATACAAATCGACAAACCCATCGGTTTCATTTCTGTACACCACCACCATAAAAACAAAATCTAAGGAATAAAACATTCACATTCATAGTATCATCAAAAACAGAATACTTGGGATAAATTAAACCAGAGGTTCAAGTTCTATACAATGAAAACTAAAAAATTTGATAACGTGAAGGAGACACAAACAAATGCAAATACAAGCCATGTTCATGGTTCACACTTGTTAGTACTATAAATGCCCATATGACCCAAAACCTTCTGTAGATTCAATGCATTCCTTTAAAGGAAAGCTTTTCCTTTTAAGATCAAGAACAAGACAAGGATGTCTTTCTTGTCGCTTTTATTCATTTTAATGTTAGCAGTCCTATCCAGAGCAATTGGGCACGTGCACACGTGTGCATGCACACACACACACGCCAAAACACACACAAAAAAGCCAAGTGTGACCAAATTCCAAGAGTAAAACTATTTGCAGGTTATGTTATATAGAAAATCCTAACAAAACTCCACAAAACAACAACAATCCAAACAAAAACTACTACTCTTATAACTGATGGAACAATTGAGTAAAGTTGAAAACAAAATTAATATAGTCTGTTCCATTTCTACACTCAAAAAATGAACTATCAGAAACAGAAATTCAAAACAGTTTGATTTGTAATTGCATCAGAAGAATACAATTCCCAGGAACAAATTTATCTGGGAGATGTAATACCTCTATACCTCTATCCTGAAAAGCCTAGGATATGGGTCAAAGAAGCTAAAAAAGGCACAAATAAATGGCAAGATATGTGCTCATGGACTGGAAGAATACTATTAAAAGTCCATTCTGCCTAAAATAATGAACAGAGTACAATCCCTATACAAATTTCACAGAAATAAAACAATGCTCAAATTTACATGAAACTCCCTAAAAATAAAATATTTCTGAAAAAGAACAAAGCTAGAGACATGATGTTCCCTGATTTTAAACTGATTACAAGATATGGTATACAAAGAGGATGGTAGGGTCATAAAAACAGACACTTAGATTAATGGAACAGAATAAGGAATAGAATAAGGAGCCTAGGGATAAATCTGAATATATACCATTAACTTATAACTAAAAAGTCTCAAATATGTGAGGGGGAAAGACCAGGATCTTCAATACACGTTTTTGGTCAAACTGGGCAACTATCAACGAAAGAACGAAACTGCACCCTATCCCACATACAAAAATGATCTCAAAGTGGTCACAATTCAACCCAAGTTTCTAGGCTCAGCCTCACCCCTCCCCCCCACCGGCTCCCCTCTCCTCCGTAGGCCCATCCTCTGGGCTTTCTTGAGGTGTCGGCAGTGTGGAGGACAAGGCCAGCCTCTGAGTAATGACTTGAAAATAAAACCTGAGGGGTGCCTGGGTGGCTCAGGTCATGATCCCAGAGTCCGGGATTGAGTCCTGCATTGGGCTCCCAGCTCCAAGGGGAGTCTGCTTCTCCCTCTGACCTCTGCTCTCATTCTCTCTCTCTCTCTCTCAAATAAATAAAATCTTTAAAAAAGAGAGAAAAGGAAAGAAAACCTGAAATCATCCGCCTAGAAGAAAACCTAGGTGGAAAGGTCTTTGACACTTGTCTTAGATAGGATTTTTTTTAACCCCAAAAGTAAAGGCAAAAAGCCTAACAAAGAAATGAAATTATATCAAGCTATAAAGCTTCTTGCCCAACAAAGGAAAGATTAATATAATTCAAAGATAACCTATGGAAGTGGAGGAAATATTTACAAATCATCTCTAACAAGAAACCAATATCCAAAATACATGAAGAATTGAAAAATATCAGATTAAAACATGGCCAGAGAATGTGAATACACATTTTTCTGAGGACGACATAGAGATGGTCAACATACATGATAGGTTCTCAACATTCTCAACATCAACACTCAAAATCAGGGAAATGCAAATCAAAACCATGAGATGTCACATCATACTTGTTAGAAATGACAATACTGAGGTGCTGGGCTGGCTTAGTTTGAAGAACACACAACTCTCGGTCTTGGGGTTGTGAGTTCAAGCCTCACGTTGGGTGTACAGATTACTTAACAAAACTTTAAGAAACGTCATTATCAAAAAGCCAAAACTTAGTAGTGTTCACGAGAATGTGTTCAAAATGAAACATTTGGGCACTATTGCTGTGAAGGTCAACTGGTGCAATCAGGGCAGAAAATGCTATGGAGGTTGCTCAGAAATGAGGAGATTATCATAGGATCTAGCAATTCCAGTTCTGGGTATTTATCCAAAGAAAATGAAAACAACAACTCAAAAAGATACATGCATTCCCATGTTCATTTTACCATCATTTACAGTCACCGAAATATGCAAACTGTTTATCAAGGGATGAATAAAGACAATGTGGTATCTTTCAATACCTAATATACACATACATAAACAGTATTATTCAGCAATCAGCAAGAACTGGCAACATATGGACAGACCTTGAGTACATTACATTAAGTGAAATGAGAAAGAAGCAAATAACTTAAGATCTAGCTCACATAGATCATCTTAAAAACCAAACAAAAACCAAACGACAACAAATGGATCTTGAAGCTCCATTTGTCGCCAGAGACAGGTGGTTGCCAGAGACAGGTGGTGGGCAATGGACAAAGGGGTTGAAAAGTAGAAACTTTCAGTGATAAATGTTATGTGGTTGTAACGTTTAACACACTGACTACAGTTAATACTGTACTGCTTATTTGAGAGTTAGAAGAGATAAAAAATTTATCCCTTGTGATGAGAACTCCTTAGTAACAGATACTGATGCAGCTTCTTGTGGTCATCATTTTGCAACACAGACATTATGTTGTACACCTGAAACTCAAATGTAGATCAGTTGTATCATCAGGAAAAAATAGTACAATAGAGATGGTATAAGATAATCGTGGACCATAAATTCTGTTATTCCAAATATTAGCTAATTACCAAAGACAAGTTATGTAAACTCTCTGAATCACAAATTGTTTTTTTAATACTATTGCATACACATTTTTCTAATTAGAAGAAATGCTTAAAACGCAGCTGTTATTTTTAATAAACTTCTAATCAATAGCTAGCTTTCAGTTATTTAAATGCTTGCACAAACAAGAGCCATAAATGAGAGCTGTCAGTAATTTTCTCAGAATAGTTCATCAGTTTTAAGATCTCAGAGTTGGGAAAAACAGAATTATCTTCATTTTATTTATAATAGTCTAAAAGCCAAGGAATTTAAATAAGTTGATTGCAAAACTCAGCATCCTACTTCATTAAAGGTCATTTTTCTTCACAGTTTACATTTTTTAAATTTTGCAGTGTAACCTCTCAAAAATCTTTAGGACTACAAATAAAATTTCCAATTTATTCTACACGTCCAGCAATAAAATCAGGTCATGAAAACACTTTTTTTTTTTTTAGATTTTTTTATTTATGTATTTGACAGACAGAGATCATAAGTAGGCAGAGAGGCAGGCAGAGAGAGAGAGAGGAGGAAGCAGGCTCCCTGCTGAGCAGAGAGCCCGATGTGGGGCTCGATCCCAGAACCCCGGGATCATGACCTGAGCCGAAGGCAGAGGCTTTAACCCACTGAGCCACCCAGGTGCCCTGAAAACACTTTTTGAATGGTTTTCAAGTGACTCACTTCAGAAATGTATGCGTCTAAGAAGTTAACAAATTTCAGGGAAGCAATTCGCATTGGCAGTAACATGTGCCAAAAACTCATTCTTTTTTTCACTCTTCAAATGTTACTTAAATATGACATTATTTTGGGAAAAAAATACCTCAATTTATGAAGGGTCTATTTTATCAAACTTCCATTGTGTGTAGGTCAATACTTTGCCAAGAGTAATACTGAGACCATCTGCATATTTTTAAGAATTTGTCAGAAAGAGAGAAAGAGTAAGTGAGCACAAGCAGGGAGAGCAGAAGGCAGAGGGAGAAGCAGGCTCCCTGCTGAGCTGGGAGCCTGATGTGGGACTCGATCTCAGGACCCTGGGATCATGACCTGAGCTGAAGGCAGCTGCTTAACTGACTGAGCCACCCAGGCGTCCCATCTTCTGTATATTTTATAGTAAAATATTAGCAACAGAAATTAGCTAAAAGTGTTTTTATCCACATTTGAGAAGAAACAGTCCAGTTTTCTTTGAATGTCATTCGTTGTTCATAAAGGTTATCTCTCCTTTGATACAATTAGAAAACTATTATGAATAATGATATCCCTAAGCTCCAAATATGTTCTGCAAATTAGGATTAGGTCAGATGTTATGCCAGTTACCAACAGTCTAACAAATGTACCCCCAAAATCTTGAGAATGAGGAAAAATTTCACTAGTTGTAAAAACAGGTGTTTCAAGGAAGGAAGTCTATTCTTTTGGAGCTACATATGCCCAGAAGAAATAAAATTCCACAAGAGGTAGAATTTTGTTGAATTTAATTGATAACTAATGCAATAAACTAAAAAGTCATAAATGAATAATGTTGGAGAGTACACTTTAATTTGAAGAAAGGGTTTGTTGAACTTCTTGCTAAATTGCTTTATTTTTGTTCATTTTCTTCATTCCTTAACATAGTAAATTGACCTCTCATCATCGCAAAGACCATCTGATTCTGCCTGTTATTTTAATTGGTGACTCCACTGAACTGAGTAGGAAAGCAAGAGAACATAAGAAAATTTATCAGTTCAAGAAAGTAAAGTTAGTCACTTTTCCTTTTTTTTTTTTTTTTTTTTTTGGCAATTTGAGCCTAGGAGAAAATGGAATTTATTCTACTTAGCAGAAGAGACAATCCACTATAGGACAAAAAGATGTGCATGTGAAGATGTCCCAAAGTATTTTTGTTTATGTGAGCAGATGGAAATCTACCTATTTTAATTTATACAGTTACCTCAAACATTTAAATATTTAGTCAAATCAAGGTCACCTAATCAGAGAAAGAGAGGTTGTCAAGTCTTAAAGTCAAAAAGCTTTTAGAATTACATGTGTGTCTATCTATTATAATTCATTGTGGTATTGGTTTACAATTCTACTTCGACTCAGAAGTACTACAATTTGGGGCACCTGGGTGGCTCAGTGGGTTAAAGCCTCTGCCTTCTGCTCAGATCAGGAATTTATCATAGGATCTAGCAATTCATGCTAGAAAGCCCTGCATCGGGCTCTCTGCTCAGCATGGAGCCTGCTTCCTTCTCTCTCTGCCTTCCTCTCTGCCTACTTGTGATCTCTGTCAAATAAATAAAATCTTTAAAAAGAAAAAAAAACAGTACCACAATTTATTTGCATCCAATTTTTTAAGTCCACAATTTGGACTGGTCTCAAGCAGGACTCACTCATACATGTTTAATCAGAAAAGACAAAAGCATGACAGGTGTCTTAATGCTTAGGCTCACATAGACACATCATGGCACATTCCATTTATCAAAAAAAAAAAAAAAATCTCAGGGCACCTGAGTGGCTAGGTTGGTTAAGCATCTGTCTTAACCAACTCAGGTCATGATCACAGGTCAGAGGTTGGGAGTCTGCTTCTTCTCCTTCTGCCCCTCCCCCTGCCTGGGCTTTCTCTTAAATAAGGATATGAAATCTAAAAAAAAGCAAAAAAAAAAAACCAAAAAAACCCCCCAAAAGTCTCCAAGACAGCAGAGATTGAAGGGATAAAAAAAAAATAGTCTCTACCCCTTGGTTATACATATATTAATTTCATGGAAACTTAATACAAGGAAAATAATCAAGGTCATTCTGGCAAACACTATACCACAAATAGGTTTTACAAAATTAAAGAACACATGCCAAAAAATTTTTTCACACAGTACAGAATATTAAAAAATAAAAAACTCAAGTTTCCTTGATATCACAATCTAACCCTGCAGCTTCTTAAACATCATTCTAAAAATTTCTGTGAACATAAATATATTTGTATCCATTCTTGTTCTGGATAATACTGAGTAAGCACACTCCATCTGGTCTCTGCCACTGAGTGCAATTATAAAACCTGAAAAGACCTTAGAGAACAGCTGTTTGAAGACTATGAAAAGAAATAGTAGCAGGCAGATTAATAACACCAAATGTAAAGTATCACTGAACTCGTAACAGTTACCACTGACCCCTAATATTCCCTAGCTTGAACTCAGTGACAGAAACCACAATCAGCATTGGGGCTCATACCGAGAGCATCCTAAAATACTGTCTTGAAGAGAGAGAGAAAAAAAAAAAAACAAACATCAAAACTCCTAATGCTCAGTTGAGTATGGAAATATACCTTTTGTTTTGTTTTCTCTGTTACCTTATTGCCCAATCCACCAGCCAATCTCCACAGTGGCAGCAGAAGCTGATGGAAACTACCTGAGGCTAAACACTGGGGAATGGAAACTTAGTTCCATCTTCATTCAGGGGACCTGCTGTTTCAAGAGGGTGGGACCATTTTACACTGTTCTATTTTCCCTTACTTTCCCTTCTCCCTTTACTTCGTGCCAGACACGGATGTAATCACAGAAGTGTACAGCAGAGTAATTTCATTAGTGCTCCAAGTTTTTCGCCGAATGACAAAGGTAATGTCATCGAACAGGAAATTGCAAGACGGCAAAGTGAAAGGAATAGAAAATAAACACTATATAGGTTTGGTTTGCTGTTGCTGTTTTATCAACTCCTAGGCTTACCCCATGGATTTGTCCTTAATAAGCCTATCAAAAACCTAGAAAACTGAACCAAAGCATAGATAATCACCTGGGTTCCATAATGATCACCTGGGCATCATATGTACATCTTCAGATCAAAGAGCAATGCAGATTTGGAAAAATAAACTGACAATGAGACCAGAGTCCACAAAAGTATGTTGAAACTTGTGGCCTGAACTTTCATTAACCACGTTGACCGCTCACCAACACAAAGATATCCTGATCATCAGTAGCAAATGGACAAGACCCAAAGTTGTTAACATAATACTAAAAAATAACCAGGTTACAATTTATCATTTTTTGGCATACAAAGAATCACACACAAGAAATTAAACACATCAATATTACACAGATAACCTATTATGTGATAAAGACTTTTAAGTGGTTATTTTGAAAATGTTCCAATAGGTGATTTTTTTTCTTTTAAAAATAGAAAAAATAGAATGGGTCATCAGAGAATAAGGTTGAGAAACAAACAGGAATTTTAGAAATGAAAAAGTTAATAACTGAAGTAAAAATCTCACTGGATGGTTTCTCAATAGTAGCATGGATTGAACAGAGGGAAAGAGTCAATGAATTCTTTGAGACTATTTTCTATTGATCTATCTAAATAGCATAGAAAAGAAAAAAAGCAAAAAACTGAATAGATTTTCAGAGATTGTTAGACATTCCTAAGTATTCTCATCATGTCATAGGTATCCCAAAAGGCAAGAAAAGTGTGGCGCTGCCAAGTATCTTAAGAAATACTGCATGAAAACTTTTCCAATATAAAGACATAAATTTATAAATTCAAGAAACTCAATGAGTCCCAAATGGAAAAACTCAATAGATCTTTCCTCAAAGCCATCATAAACTACTGAAGACATAATATATTCAAAAAAATATTGGAAGCTTGGGGTGTCAGCGTGGCTCAGTGGGTTAAGCCTCTGATTTCCGCTGAGGTCATGATCTCAGGGTCCTGGGATAGAGCCCCGCATCAGGCTCTCTGCTCAGCAGGGAGTCTGCTTTCCCCCGCTCTCTCTGCCTGCCTCTCTGCCTACTTGTGATCTCTGTGTCAAATAAATAAATAAAATCTTTTAAAAAAATATTGGAAGCAGCCAGGAAAGAAAAAAAAAAAGTATGGTATTAATAAGAGCAAACAATTCAAATGACTGTAGATTTCTCAGCAAAACCATGAGGGTCAGAAAAAGTAGCACTTTTTGTTTTCACTGATTTTTAAATAAAAGTTATATATGTATTTATGGTGTACAACATGGTAACTTTATATAATATGTATTACATATATAAATGATTACTACCATCAAGCTAACAGGTTTCTTTAGTTATTTTGTGTAAGAGACACTTGTACCTGAAATCTATTCTCTTGGCTCAGTACATTATTATTAAATATAGGAATCATGCCTATATATCAGATCTCTAGACATATCCTATGAAAGTCCTACTTTTTTCTCTTTTATCAACAGCTCCCCATTTCTACACCCTCCATCCAGTAGCCCCTGGGAGCCACCATTCTACTGTTTCTTTGGGCTTTATTTTTTTCTTTCCTTCAGATTCTACACATAACTGTGATCATAGTATTTGTCCTTTCCTGTCTGGCTTATTTTGCTAGTATCATGTCCCCCACTTTCACCCATGTTGCAAAAAAATAGAATTCTTTCCATCTCATTGCTCAATAATATTACATAAAATATAGAAATAGTATACATGTATTTATACACACATACTTCATATCTTCTTTATCTTCTCATGTACTGACTTAATTGGCATAATTTCAAAGTGCTAAATGAAAATATGTCATCTTATAATTTTGAATTGAGTGACAATATCCATAATTAAGTTACAATGACATTTTACTGATAAAAAAAAAAAAAGAAGAAGAAAATCATAGCCAAAAGACCTCATCAAAAGAACTGCTAAAAGAGCACCTCAGGGGGCCCAGACAGGTAAACACCTGCCTTCACCTCATGTCATGATCTCTGGCTCCTGCATTGGAGCTCTGTGTTGGAATCTCTGCTCAGTGGGAAGTCTGCTTCTCCCTATCACTCTCCCTCCGTGCTCGCTCTCTCTCTCGCTCTCTCACAAATAAATAAATAAATAAAATCTTAAAAACAAGTTAGGCAACTGCTAAATAAAATAATTTTTTTTTAAAGTTGGCTCCACACCCAGTACAGAGCCCAGCATGGGACCTGAACTCACAACCACAACCCGGAGATCAAGACTTGAATTGAATGGAGATTAGGAGCCAGCCACTAAAAAAAAAAAAAAAAAAAAAAAAAAGCTAGCCACTTAACCAACTGAGGCAACCAGATGCCCTAAGAAAATTCTTACTACAGAAGGAAATCGTTTCAGAAGGAAATTTGGAAAATAAGAATGAAGAAAAAGCTAAAGATATTGTAAATTAACTACTCTTCTCTGAATTCTTCAAAGTATGTTTGATATTTAAACATTTAGAACATTATCTAATGAGAATCTTTTGTGAAAAAACAGCCCATGTTCATGGACTGCAAGAAAAGATATTGTTAAACTGTCTATACTATCCAAAGTTATCTACACATTAATGCGATCACCAGCCTTTCTTCACAGAGCTAGAGCAATCCTAAAATCTGTATCAAACCACCGAAGACCTCAAAAATCCCAAAAACAATCTTTAAAAAGAAGAGTGAAGTTGGTGGCATCCCAATTCTGGACATCAAGCTTTATTATGAAGCTGTAGTCATCAAAACAGGATGGTACTGGCACAAAAACAGCCACACTGATCAATGGAACAGAGTGGAAAACCCAGAAATGAACCTACAGTTATACGGTCATTAATCTTCCATTAAACAGGACAGAGTATCCAGTGAGAAAAAGTTTCTTCAACAAATGGGGTTGGGAAAACTGCATAGCTATACACAGACAAATGAAAGTGGACCTCTTTTATCCATCATATAAGACATAAACTCAAAATGGATGAAAGACCTAAATGTGAGATAGGAAACCATCAAAATCTTAGAGGAGAAAATAAAAAAAATCTTACAGGAGAATACAGGCAGCAACCTGTTTGACCTCCGTTGTAGCAATGTCTTCCTACGTATGTCTAAGGCAAGGGAAACAAAAGCAAAAATTAACTATTGGGATTTCACCAAGGTAACAATTTTCTGCACAGCAAAAAAATACTCAACAATATTTAAAAGGATTATGCAAGTAGATGGAGATGATGTAGCACTAAGACAACTACAGCATTAAAACAAGAGGGTGAAGAAATTCCTATATTGCTATATTCCTATAAATTCCTATAATGCTAACATTTCTATATTCCAACCTAAAAAAAGGCTACTCTAAACATAGTTTTTTAAGCCCTCGAGTAATAAAATAGTACTTGAAACATGAAATATTAAAAGTCACGATCTAGAAGTTAAAAAATACTAAAAATCTTTCATAAATCTCTAAGAAAGCATGAAGTATTAAGTAGAAGAAAATGAACAGAAAATAAAATGCAACATACCAAATTGAGACTTATACAACTGTATTAAGAGAATCTAAAAATATCAATTTAAAGGCAGAATTTATCATAATGGGTTAATACAACTAAATGCAATCAACAGAAAGACTTATTACAACTATAATAATGTAAGTAGGCTAAAACTTAAAGGATGGAGGAAAAATCTGTAATAACAGCACTATTTAAAATAAGCAGAGGGGTTGCCTGCATGGCTCAGTGGCTTAAGCCTCTGCCTTGTGCTCAGGTTATGATCGCAGGGTCCCGGGACTCTGCGTTCAGCAGGGAATTGGCTTCAGAATTCTCCTGTTCTCCCTCTACCCATTCACACCTACTTTCTAAAATAACTAAATCTTAACAAAAATAAGCGCAAGTGCTTATATTTCTTATGTTAATTTCATATATATATATATAATTGGGGGGGAGATGAACCATGAGAGACTATGGACTCTGAAAAACAACCTGAGGGTCCTGAAGGGGCGGGGGGTGGGAGGTTGGGGGAGCCTGGTGGTGGGTATTGTGGAGGGCACACATTGCATGGAGCACTGGGTGTGGTGTAAAACTATGAATTTTGTTATGCTGAAAAGAAATAAAAATATATATAATAAAATAAAAGTCACAGAACTGGGAAAAAAAAAAAAAGAAATTACACCATGGAGCAAAGAAAATTTCCAAGGATAAGGTCACATTTTCTGCTTCTGAACTGATTATAAGTAACTTCAATGTTAGGGTTGCACATATTACTTAGTTTATATTTTACTAAATATTTTATTATTGTGAAGTATTTCTCATAATTCTTTATCAACAAGTTATGGCTAAGATCTTCAGACAATTAAGTTACTAAGTGGGTACCCCAAGTTTATGTGTCCACATTCATCACAGAGGATTGCAAAGCAGTTCAAATAGTCTATTACAGAGTAACAAAACATTGACTAACTCCACCATCATAAACGTGATTAAAGTTATGTTTTAACAGGAAATAGAATAAGCAGTCAATAGAAAATGTGAAAACCTTGAAAACAGAAGTATTAACATTCAGGTGAAGGATACATATGTTTCTCTTGGGTTTAATGGACTGGTGAAAATGTATTAAAACATTAATAATTTGTTGGACCTTTTAGCAGGTGCGATCTGGAATTTAACCATGACAAGACATAGGACACTATTCATAAATCTTTTATTTTTTTAAGATTTTATTTACTTATTTGAAAGAGAGAGATCACAAGTAGGCAGAGAGGCAGGCAGAGAGAGAGGAGGAAGCAGGCTCCCTGCTGAGCAGAGAGCCTGATGCGGGGCTCGATCCCAGGACCCTGGCATCATGACCTGAGCCGAAGGCAGAGGCTTAACCCGCTGAGCCACCCAGGCGCCCCTCATAAATCTTTTATACATGACATAAACCCTTGCCCATTCATGTTCTCGCATATTTAAATACTTAAAGTTACCTCATAGGTGTAGCATACCCCACATTAAGTTTAGTTAAGGTGGAAAAACTCATTTTCAATTCCAGTGTATGCATAAGTAATTTTAAGAGATTTTTGTCAATAAAATGAATCCAAAGAAAATTCATTTTCAAAAAGACTCCTTAAGAAAATAATTCAATACGCAACAAAGAACACCTTGGCCAGAACTGGACTGATCTTTTAATCCACATACCATGCTACTGCCTTCAACTGGCATCATTTTGCATCAATAAACTACAGCTCAGAACTCATTACTATTTCAATTAGGGAGACAAATTACTTTAAGTTATTCTTTGAGCAGTATGAACAGATGGCATATATGTTAAAGATCAAACTTCGGTAGAAAAGGATATCTAATTAGTCTCTTACTCAGTGAGAAATATTCCTGTGTCAGGCATGTAATGATTAAGATTAATGTAATGTATACAGCTATGCAAAAACTTCCGTATGATAAAATGAAGAGGTTTAAAATACACTTCATCAGCTATCAATCAGAGGAAATGTTTGTAGCTTTAGATCCAAATCTACTTCATTAGGAGGGTTAGATAAATCTCATTTTTTAGAAAAAAATGGGACTATATGACATGTGAAGCAGTAAAGGTACAGAGTTAGATGGATACAGGACACGTTTGAATGACAGTAAGATAATGACCTTGTCTGTGGAGGAAGGCTGATGGAAAATGAGCAGAGAATAATTTGGGCTAGATCGACAAGGGCATGGCATGCCAAGATAAAACGCAGGGACTCACTGTATCATCCTAACAAAGAGTCTATTCATCTATTCAGAAAATAACCAATCGCTTCCATCTATCAATTGGTTTATTTTAACCCCATTTGATTTCTGAAGATCATACAAGTTAAAAAAACACACACAAAATACATGACTTGTTTCCGGCTCAATTTAAAAGAAATACTAGTAATTCCATGATTTGGGAAGAATGTAAGTGGTAAGAATATGAAGACATTTAAAAAGTTCTCTAATATTGCTTCATTTCCTTAACATTTTTAATAACATTTTTTGTTTAAATTCAACTAGTTGGGGCACCTGGGTGCTCAGTGGGTTAAGCCTTTGCCTTCAGCTCAGGTCATGATCTCAGGGTCCTGGGATCCAGCCCCATATTGGGCTCTCTGCTCAGTGGGGAGCCTGCTTCTCCCTCTTTCTCTGCCTGCCTCTCTGCCTACTTGTGATCTCTGTCAAATAAATGAATAAAATCTTAAAAAAAAAAAAAAAAGTAAATTCAGGGCACCTGGGTGACTCGGGTCATGATCTCAGGGTCCTGGGATCAAGCCCCACATCGGGCTCTCTGCTCAGCAGGAAGCCTGCTTCCCTTTCTCTCTGCCTGTGTCTCTGCCTAGTTGTGACCTGTCTGTCAAATAAACTCTTTTAAAAAATAAATAAATACATTCAACTAGCCAACACATAGTACATCATTAGTTTCCAATGTAGAGTTCAGTTCATCAGTTGCATTCATTTAAAAAAGACAAGGGGATGCCCAGCTGGCTGTTGGAATTACATGTGACTTTTGAGCTTCAAGCCCTGAGTTTGAGCCTCATGTTGGGTGTACCATTACTTAAAAAAATCTTAAAAAAATACAAGCCATAATAAATGGAATTGATTCTCTCATTTCCCTTTCTATATTTTCATTGTTAGTGTATAAGAAAGCAATTGATTTCTGTACATTGACTTTGTATCCTGCCACGTTACTGAATTGCTGTATGAGTTCTAGTAGATTGAGGGTGGAGTCTTTTGGGTTTTCCATATAAAGTATCATGTCATCTGCGAAGAGAGAGAGTTTGAATTCTTCTTTGCCAATCTGAATACCTTTCATTTCTTTCTGTTGTCTGATTGCTGTTGCTAGGACTTCTAGTGCTATGTTGAACGACAGTGGTGAAAGTGGGCATCCTTGTCGTGTTCCTGATCTCAAAGGGAAGGCTGTCAGTGAAAGAGTCAATTATCATATGGTTTCACTTACTTGTGGAGCATAAGCAATAGCACAGAGGACACTGGGTGAAGGGGAGGAGAAGTGAGTCGGGGGAAATCGGAGGGGGAGATGAACGATAAGGGATGTGGACTCTGAGAAACAAACTGAGGGTTTTGGAGGGTTGGGGGGTGGGTGAGACTGGTGGTGGGTATTAAGGAGGGCATGGATTGCATGGAGCACTGGATGTGGTGCATGAACAATGAATCTTGGAACACTGAAAAAATAAAATTAAATTAAAAAAATAAAATGTATTAAAAAATTCAAGCCATTTTTTCCTTCTAAGCATTATATATTGTTTTCCTCAGATTCAAGCATTAGTTCCTTCATATTCATTTTTCCTTCCTATTCAAATCAGTCAATATACAGTATGGATTTTTTAAATTCCTAATCCACCAAAGTTAAATATTTTTATAGTAAAATATAAAAACTAGGTTTATTTGACCATCTAATTAAATAGAAAATATTAAAACAATGGTAGTACTACGTATCAATTGGTCTTTAAACTTAATTTTTAAAATTTTATTTAAAGTTAAACTAATTAACATGGTCTATTACTAGATTCAGAGGGAGAGTTCATGGATTCCTCAGTTGTATGTAACACTCCGTGCTCATTGCACCAAGTACGCTTCTTAATGCTCATCAACAATTACTCCATTCCCTCACCCATCTCCCCTCCAACAAACATCAGTTTGTTTCCTATGATTAGGAGTTGGGGCACTTGGGTGGGATCAGTTAGTTAAGCAAATGCCTTCAACCCAGGTCATGATCCTGGGGTCCTGGGATCGAGCCCCACATGCCCCTGTTCAGCAGGAAGCCTGCTTCTCCCTCTGCTGCTCTCCCTGCTGTTCTCTCTCTCTGCCAAATAAATAAATAAATACTTAACAAAAAAAAAAAAAAAAAGGAAAAAAAAGAGTCCCTTATGGTTTGTGTCCCTCTCTGATTCCGTCTTATTTTTTCCTCCCTTCCCCTACGATCCTGTTAATTTATCTTGTCTCGTTATGGAATATTTTTAAATGAAGTGAAATAAACTCAAATATATTTGTAGAGTTCATATTTAAGATTTAACATATTGCAAATAAGTGGAAGTTTCTCAGCTCATTTCACTGTCCAGTCTCCTCTTCCTCAATCCAAAGCACCTTCTTCCAGTGCACACTTTAAAGAAAGGTACAGCCTCTATGAATCCATAGATGATACCGCAGGGTCCTATTTTCCAAAATCCTAATTGCGTTCTATTCAAGTTCTTCTAAGTCCCTTTCATTTTTCTCCCCTCAGCATACTCCTACATAGTGCTGTCAAGCCTGGTCTCTACTGACAGAGGCAGACTTGATTTACCCATTTTGACTATATTATGGAAATGTGACTACAATGCTGGGTTTTGTTCATATATTTCTCCATAGTTCAATACTTTATTTCCCAGTTTTGCTTACTGAGAATATACCAGTGATAAAAATACACACATAGGTTTGTGAACAAATGCACAATTACACCAGGAGCATACATAGCTTGAACAACTATTTTATGGAATAGTTTCATCTTATCATTCAACAACATTACTTTTTTTTTTTTACTTTTTCTAAGAAATCTAATATTTTATCTTTCAGAATTCTTTTTTCTGTTCCTCATAACCTTCTTAAAGACTGGCAGCATTAGACTTTGTTTTGTGAAAAATTAAAGTATTTGAAATATGTCAATGTTTGAGAAAAGCCAATCTTAATATATTAACATATTGGTTTAGCCTTCTGTGATATTTGTATTTTTAGATTACCTATATGAAAGATTTACCTTATTCCCTTATTGTGTTTAGTCAAAGGGTAATGCTGTAGAATTAGAAAGCTCTTCTAGAATCTTCCAATAGAAAAATACTGTCCTTTGTATTTAGGATTTTCAGGTGAATATAAGTCTTTGTGAAGATGATGAAATAAACCATCTTAAATTGATGGACCCTATTTATCAGAATTTCATATAGTTTTACTCACCAAAATAGGTAGTTATCTTACTCACAGGAAAATAAGTTTTGTCCTATTAATGCGTCAAACGCGAAGAATCTTTAATCTGATCGTAAACACTCAGGTAGGATTTGGCACAATGTCAACTTCTTCATTCATGTCTTCCCCATAGCCAGTACCTCGTTATTCCTCAAGAGAATGAGCATACATTGTAGCTCATCCTCCCGCCATCCTATAGCTCTTCAACAATCCTTCTATTTAAAAGTAGAACCCCAAGAATCAGAGGATCCACACGAGGCAGAAAATGAGGGAACAAGCTTATAAGACGCTACTTGACAAAGGCTTTAGAATCAGAGTACTTCCCCCTGCCAGCGACTAGTTTCCTATTTTTGTGCTGCAGTATCATTTAGCATTCAAAAAGGTAACCTTCCAGTTTCAGTAGCAATTATAGCCCCTAAAACATGAAAATAAGGGGTGCCTGGGTGTCTCCATTGGTTAAGTGACCGACTCTTGATTCAGCTTGGAGTCCTCTTGAGATCCTCTTTCTCTCTCTCTCCTTTTGCCCCTCCCCCTTCACTCTCTAAATCAACAAATGTATTTTTTTATTTTTAAAGATTTTATTTATTTGACTGAGAGAGACATAGCAAGAGAGAGAACATAAGCAGGGGGAGTGGGAGAGGAAGAAGCAGGCTTCCTGCTAAGCAGGGAGCCGGATGTGGGACTCGATCCCTGGACCCTGGGACCATGACCCGAGCCAAAGGCAGACACTTAACAACTGAGCCACCCAGGTGCCTCAACAAATAAAATCTTTAAAAAATAAAATACAAAAATAAGATTTTAGGGACGCCTGGGTGGCTCAGTTGGTTGGGCAGCTGCCTTCGGCTCGGGTCATGGTCCCAGCGTCCTGGGATCGAGTCCCACATCGGGCTCCTTGCTCAGCAGGGAGCCTGCTTCTCCCTCTGCCTCTGCCTGCCACTCTGTCTGCCTGTGCTTGCTTGCTCTCTCTCCCTCTCTCTGACAAATGAATAAATTAAAAAAAAATTAAAAAAAAATAAGATTTTAACAATTAAGTATGAATTACAGTAGAATGAGTCTTCAAGACAGGTTGAAAAATCAAAATCCTGCTGCCATCAAACAGGCGGCTACATTCCCCTTTGGTATGCCTTTCTCAAGGTTCTTCACCCAAATAAAGAGAGGTATATAGATGGAGATAGATAAAGCTTAGAGATACTTCTCTTTACCTGTGTGCCAAAGAAAAGCTGCACTGCACTGGATGGTGTGAAACAGGCAAGACTTGATTCAAAGCTATTCCACTTGGACAGAGGTGAAAGTCAACTCCAATGGAACAAATACAGGAGAATTTTTAAGCACTGGGGTGAGCTAGCAGAAAAGTACTGTCCACGGCCAAAGGGGAATGGGTCCAGGTGATGAGACCATCCGTGTTTGCCAAGTGACACTAATCGCTCATTGAATGGTGTCTTCTACCTTCCCACACAGACCAAGGGACACAGACACTATCTTTCTTGATGATACATTTCAAAGGGATGGCTCCTAGTCCTTGAGAAAGCTGTAAAACTGGTAAGATTCTTGGAGATTTATCTCTCAAAGAGGCAGAAGAAGAACTTATGATTCCAAGTGTTTTCAAGTAAATGCTTTAGGAAAAGACAAATCAGGGCCAGGAGGCACAGAGAAGTCTGTCTCGAGTTCACTCAAGCTGCTGGACACCATAAGGCTATCTTGGTCGATAGAAATGGAGGGTGGTGTCAGGCTCCTGTAGGACAGCGACAGCAGAGCAAGGCTGGAGGTTTATGACCGGAGCATTTGAATTTGAAAATGGCTCTGTTTAGAGGTTGTACAGGACACACTCTCCAGCCCTGGACTCAAGAATCACTGGCAGATACCACTATGTAAAATGGGGATGATCAATTTAAGCTTTCCCTGGAATTAACATTTCCCTTTAAAATTTTTTTTTAATTTATTTATTTGTCAGAGAGAGAGAGCGCGAGCACAGGCAGACAGAGGGAGAAGCAGGCTCCCTGCCGAGCAAGGAGCCCGATGTGGGACTCGATCCCAGGACTCTGGGATCATGACCCGAGCTGAAGGCAGCAGCTTAACCAGCTGAGCCACCCAGGTGTCCCTCCCTTTTATTATCTAAAGATGAGGATTCATCAGAGGATTGATGGTAAACCCAGAGGTAAAGATCACACCTGGAAACAAGTTTACTTACACACACACACTCACAAGTCAAGGGGGGCCTGGGTGGATCAGTTGGTTAAGGGCTGACTCTGGATTTAAGCTCATGATCTCAGGGTGGTGGGATTGAACCCCACAGTGCACTGGGCTCTTCACACAGTGGGGACCCTGCTGGAGATCTCTCTCCCTCTACTTATGCCCCACCACCCCACATTCTTCTGTGCCTTCTCATTCTCTCTCAAACAGAGAAATCTTAAAACAAACAAACAAAAATAAAACCTCAAGATCAGGGGCACCTGGGTGGCTTAGTCGTTAAGTGTCTGCCTTGGGCTCAGGTCATGATCCCAGCGTCCTGGGATTTAACCCTGCATTGGGTTCCCTGCTCAGCACGGAGCCTGCTTCTCCCTCTCTCTCTGCCACTTCCCCTTCTTGTGTTCCCTTTCTTGCTATGTGTCTGTCTCTATCAAATAAACAAAGTGTTTTAAAATAAATAAATAACTCGATATCAACCACCTTGACAAAGTATTCTATGTCCGTATATAGACATCCACTAATTTGCTTATAGACATAAAATGAGGCTTATTTTCACCTTGATCTTTCTTACTGGTGCTTTATATATTTGGCTTAATGGGTTACAAAAATGAAATTAAACTGCATACCTCAATAATAATTCACTTGCTAGTTTCTGATAGTCTATTCATAGGATATGTTTCAGAAAGAGATAAAGAAGCTGATGTTTATAGTAACTTAGTGGCATAATTACTTAAAAACATAGTAACAAGATTATTTAACATTTAAATTCATTTTATGGGGCACCTGGGTGGCTCAGTGGGTTAAAGCCTCTGCCTTTAGCTCAGGTCATGATCCCAGAGTCCTGGGATCAACCCCCGAATAGGGCTCTCTTCTCAGCAGGGAGCCTGCTTCACCTCCCCCCACCTGCCTCTCTGCCTACTTTTTATCTCTGTCAAATAAATAAATAAAATCTTAAAAAAAAACCATTTAACTTCATTTTGAGTAACAGTTTCTTGGAACATTAAAGAGATGCCAGAAAAATCAGTTATAAATGTGAAGGCCAAGTATATATAACAATCATGGGCAGAAGGAAAAAAAAATACACCATTTGCACTGTGAATGAAACTATTTAGAAATTTTAAGATGTGTTCAGGTTGAGAGTCCCTCTAATAGTTTGGGAAGCTCTTTCAAATATTTTTAAAATCCCTTCTTAAATCATCAGACATTAGTATCAGATATTAGTGGAGTGTTTTTGCATAAACCCCAAGTTCCTTTCAACTGCTCACATAAGAACAAATTTGAAACCTTCTCTCACCATTTTAGGCAAGAGATGTTCAATTGTCGGGATGAAAGCAATGAGTCAAGCAGCTCTCAAAGGGTTTTACTTTCTAGGAGTAGGAGAATCACAAAGAGACCTTTAATAAAAATTTCCCTGTATTTATTACAAACACCATTTGGAGCATAGCACCTGCCTAGACATTTAACAAGGTGGAAGAGAAAAAAACAAAACAAAACATGAGAATAGGCAGAGTCTCATGTACTAAGTACATTATACTTGGTTTATGCCAAAGCTACCGTTCTTGCAATGCAATGTTCTTGTTTATAGCAGCAGCATGAATAAAAATATTAAACCATCTATTTTCCATAATAAATGCAGAAAAGATGAAATATAAACACATCGCTTTCTACTAGGATGTGGAAATAGGAAGGGTAATAAAACCCAGACTCCTGAAATAGATCCAGTCCGTAAGAAAAAAAAAAAACATTAATAATATATGGGGCCAAAGCAAGACAAAAATAAGTACCATGTGAAGCTTTTAAGCAAATGGACTGATCATATTAATCTAAAGCAAAGGAGTGGCAGAATAACCAAGAAGGGTGTTTAGAATATAGGACGATTATGAAAAACACACAGAAGCATCAACAAAATAAAGACTGATTAAAAGGATTGACTGGGTTCAGAAAATCACCTGAGTTTCTTCTCATAAAAAACAAGTAAGAACAACAGATACTTGACTCTAATATTATACAACTCTCTATTCCGAGGCTCCTTACCAAAACGTGGGCAAACTTGATTTTTATATGTTTTCACTCACAAGGTCCTCCCACATGTTGGATCAGAAAAATATTTCTCAAAAATTCAATGACATCTTATGGGAAAAACTTGACTTAGACACTTGAGATGGCATCACTACACTGTAATTAAGGTTAGCTTTAATTATTAATAAGCTTCTGAAAAGCATATTAAAAAGGAGCTTGTCATTTTGTTAAACATATCAAATGGTGCAAAGTTCTAGTTATCTTCAACATAAACATTTGAGACAGCACAATGAATTCAGAAACAGAAAGCTGAACAAATTCAATTAAAAATGAATGAAAATTGCGGTTGCACCAGCTTGCATTCCCACCAACAGTGTAGGAGGGCTCCCCTTTCTCCACATCCTCGCCAGCATCTGTCATTTCCTGACTTGTTAATTTTAGCCATTCTGACTGGTGTGAGGTGATATCTCATTGTGGTTTTAATTTGTATTTCCCTGATGCCGAGTGATGTGGAGCACTTTTTCATTTGTCTGTTGGAATTCAGGATGAAACAAAAAAGTTTAACACATTCCCAGTGTATGAAATTATAGTTTTTCCCTCATTTCTATTTTTTTATTCTGATTATTCAGAGTTGCTCAGATTTTTTTTTGCATTTTCTAAGAACCTTTTACTCTCAAAATGAGGATTAATAATAATTAGAATATATTTTTCTAGTATATAAATAATAAATCAGAATATATTATTTAATAAATTAATCAGAATATATTCTTTTTTTGATAAGTTTTAGCGATAAACACTTTACCCTTCTTCCTTTAAAAACAAGACAACGAGCCGCCCAGCAGCTTGCACCGGCCTTACAAGGCCATGAGCTGCGCCAGGCCCGCCATTCTGCGGAGGTGGCTCCCATGCGCCGGGCTGTAGCGCCCAGGGCTGCCCAGGTCTGGGGAGTGGGATGCGGGCCCGGGCTTCCCAGGGCTTCTCCCGGGGCTGCAGCTGTGGGGACAACCAACATCCAGCTGCTGAGACTCCAGCTTCCCTTTCAGCGTAGGGCTTGGCCAACTCTGTCTCTCAGCGGGGGAGTAGCGCAGGGCGGCACTCCTCCATCTGTGCACGGCCCGGGTACCGCAGAGGGTCCACTTCTGTACACTCCAGAGTGGCCAAAACATCTCGATCCAGTTTTGACGGCTCCTCTCCAAAAAGGAAGAGCCTCTCCACAGGCTCCTTCGTAGTGGGGACCCCTGAGGGCTCTGAGGACATTTGGGTCAGCTGGAAAAATTATGACCTTCAGACTAAGCAGCTGAAAACCGGGCAAACACACTACTGTTGTGGGTTTTTTCATTTGCTTGTTTGCTTTTACACATAGTAGGGCAGATGAAAGAATCCCTTTAATATTGTTACCTTTGCTGAAGCTTCATGAGGAGTGGATAAAGGCTCTGCATTACTTGCTTCGGGGCTTACAACAAATGATTTCCTTTGCCCAGCAGACGGTGCGGAACTAAGGATGGGTCAGTACCAAACCAAAGGCTTCTGAGACCCCAGAGACAGGCTTTTATATCTGCCATGCCACAAGAACAACGTGCTCCAGCTAGCACACCAGTTCCCGAGGGTGAGAAGCACCTGGAGGCTGGGCATTCAGTCATGGATCTGCAATGAGAAACAGGTCCACGCCAGCTGGTGCACCTGCCCACAGTTCTCCAGCTGAGTGAAGCCTCCATCGCTCGGGACTCCTAGGGAATCCACGGAGGAGAAGCATATGACATGAGGACTGAAGCCACTGCATTCTGGGTGGTTTGTTACTTACCATTTTTGTAAGATTAGCTAGCTGCAACAGGGGGTGGGCCAGAATATGGTTGGGAAAGGGATCCTTCATCGGGCACACCCGGTCCACAGCTTACGGATGGTATTCAATCAGGCTCCTGATTAAACCCTGGGATAGTCTCTGTGTTTTAGTGGGAAGAACAACATTGGTAACACTGATTTACAAAGCCCTTCTAGTATCTAGGACTTTTTTTCACAAGAAGCTGGATTTTAGGGATTGTTTATTTATCTCAAAACCCCTGGGAGACCGAAGCTCAAGATGATGTCCAATGGTTAAGTCTCCCATTGCTTACACGGTCACGGTGTTATTCCCGTTCCTTTAATCCCTTTCTGAAGGGAACCGACATCTGTGCCTGACACCAATGATGGTCAGGGATCAACACCACTCTTTCAAATCCCCTCAGGATCCTGAGTCATCTGATGGATTGCTTCCACCCGTTGCCAAGTCTTCCCTAAATTAGAATTTCACTATGGCAGGTGTGACTAATTGGGAGTTCTAAGTTCTTGTCATGATGCCAATGAACCCTCTTAATGAATTTTTATTCTTAAGAAAAGTCTATCATGGTGTGTAGAAAAACTCTAGAGTATTCTATAAAATACATGATGATGATAATGGAAAAGAAAAATAAGTAACTGAAACAAAGTCTATCAGATTGCCATTGCAAATCAACTAATTCAGTGTTTTCTTTTCTTTTTAAGACTTTATATAATTATTTGACATACAGAGATCACAAGTAGGCAGAGAGGCAGGCAGAGAAAGAGGGGGAAGCAGGCTCCCTCCTGAGCAGGGAGCCCGATGTGGGGCTCGATCCCAGGACCCTGGGATCATGACCTGAGCTGAAGGCAGAGGCTTAACCCACTGAGCCACCCAGGTGCCCCCACTGTTTTTTTAGCAACAGCCGCCCCCACTGCATTTGGAGCCAGCCAGTTCCACTAGGAACACTCATGTAATCCTAATTGCCACAATACCAATGACACGTTCAAAATGGAACTCATTCCAGGTACAATAACATCAGCAATAAGGAAAGCCAAAACGGGCTCTATAGTAAATCACTGGGAATAAGACAGCCATTCTCAAGTTTTTAAAGCAATTATGATTGAAAGAAGAGACCTTGGAAAGGTAACTCTAGACCATTTATAGAGGTTTCAAGGAGATAATTTTAGACTGAGGATCAGGGAATAACTAAACAGTATCACTGGTTCCAAGATGGCTCATTCTGCCTTAAGGGGAAGAAAGATCTTTATGAAAAAATCTAGGAATGCCTTAACAGGTATTTTGGGAGGCTGCTTAGAAGATCTGAATAGTATTTTACAAGGCAATCTAGGTAGGCACTTGTATACTAAGATCAAAAATAAGTAGCTTAGAATTATTTTCCCACATTCAGCCAGGTAAAGCATTTATGTTAATTGAACACCTTTTGCAGACATATTAGTTGGATGTGAGCAAGGAGAGAAGAATGTGCAAAAATACTTAACAGGATGTACAACTATTACAACATTCTTTATTTCTGTAACTAATCCTCACACACACACACACACACACACACACACACACTAACTTGCCATTTATTTGGAAGTTAAATCCGTCTTCTCATCTAGGTGGGTTTCTGTCATCCTCGTCAGATAAATGTTCATTAAATTTTAAGGTGTAAATTCTACGTAAGGACTAATTTTCTCATCATACATGCTTGTGTCTGTAATTTTCCTTCTCCAAACCGAAGCTGGGATAGAAGACAACCCAAGAGGAGCGTCCCCTTTGCTCTTCCTCTGATTTCCCACTGGCCTTCATGGAGACGACATTTTGTCACAGAGACTGGGTGTGCTTTTGCATTTCACTGCTCAAGTCCAAGGCAAACAGAATCCCCAGTGCAATCCCTCAGTGCAGCAGGAGTCAAGCACACGTCTTTGTGTCATGGACTTAGCTCTACCTGCATTGGAGCTCACCCTGCAGAGCCTGGGGGTCTCAGTCACATTCTCTGTCTGGCCTGTAGATTAGCTCTCAATCCTGGAACTCTGTCACAACATCACCTATCCCTTAACCCTTGCTACAGCTGCCCCATTCCAAGCTCAATGGCCATTAACTTTCATTGACCCTTCCAACTGGGAGGAAGAGATCTTTCTAAACATTTCATGAAGCACAATGGAGACACTTCTATCTCTTTCTATATGTACTTTACAGTGGCCACTGCTATTAGTTTGAGACTTTTCTATATGGTGGTCTCATTATAGTTCTGAAAAAGAAGGCACTGTCCTTCTCTGTTTGAGGTTTTTCCTTCAACTTGAGCTCATATGGGCAATGAAGCAAGAAAATATCCAAAGACCTCTTACTTCACTTCTGTCTCATTCCTCCAAAAGGCATGTTCTTTTTCCTTGATAGTAAGATCTTTATTTCATATGTGAACCCGCCTTTTTTTCACTACTGGTTTATGATTAAGTGTCAGGACCCAAGTCTCCAAAGCACATATCCTGATACAGAAAGAGAGCTGTTACAATTCAGAAAAGGAAATAAACATCTTTCATCCGTGCAAAAAAATTTTTAAGATTGTTCTTTCTTTTTGTCCTTAAGATTGGCACAGTAAATCAGCCAAAACCTTATCAATGGATCCATACTCCAGTGACTAGCTTGCTTTTTGCCACTTTCGACTGTACACCTTCATAATGGTCACAGGCTTCTTCTGCTTCTAGGAAGATGGAGTAGATGTCCTTTGCTCTATTTCTCAAATTCAGCAGGCTCTGAAAGGTAGACAAAGTGGCAGATTGTCTAGAAACTTTAAATTCCAAGGAATGACACAGACGTGAGTTCACTGGCTTTTCTTTTTACCTCATACACCCCTAGGCTTAAAGCTGAAGAAACCATCAATCTCAAAACATCAATTGGTACAGACAAGTAAAAAGCCAAAATAAAGCACTGCTTCTCTCTAGCAGAGCACCAGGAAAGGAGAAAAGTAATAATACAGAAAACTTTTTTAAAGTTACTAATACCCTTTAATTATTGAATATTTTTATTAAAATTCTCTTTTTAATTTTTTTATAAACATATAATGTATTATTAGCCCAATACATAATAATGTATTATTAGTACTCAGGGGTACAGGTCTGTGAATCGCCAGGTTTACACACTTCACAGCACTCACCACAGCACATACCCTCCCCTCCCCAATGTCCATAATCCCACCCCCCTCTCCCGCACCCCCCTCCCCCCAGCAACCCTCAGTTTGTTTTGTGAGATTAAGAGTCTCTTATGGTTTGTCTCCCTCCTGATCCCATCTTGTTTCATTTATTCTTTTCCTACCCCCCAAACCCCCCACGTTGCATCTCCACTTCCTCTTATCAGGGAGATCATATGATATGATCTTTGTCTTTCTCCGATTGACTTATTTTGCTAAGCGTAATACCCTCTAGTTCCATCTACGTTGTTGCAAATGGCAAGATTTCATTTCTTTTGATGGCTGTGTAGTATTCCATAACAATATAGAAAACTGTTAAACAATAATTATTCTATTCCAAAGTACAGGACAGAAAAACCTACCAAATGCATCCCTACCAAATACTGAAGAGACAGTCTCAACTTTCACACTTGCATGGCTACAACAAAACACCCAAACTCCCATTGGAGTAACACCAGAGAAGGTAGAATAGGAAGAGAGAACACAGTCAGCAAAATATGGATACAGGTAATAGGCTCTCCTTCTTGTCTTGAGTTTTCCAAATTAAGTTAAGCAAACAAAAATTGTAAAACTACTTAATGTGGTTCTAAATGTGTATATTCCAGATAGTATGTTATAAATGAGGGGATGCCACAGGACATAAAGGTAAGCAAGATTTTCCTACTTCATCTGAACTGGTAAGATTACAAGACCAACAGACAGCAACAAGTTTTGTATATATAATACCTAGACCAACCATTAATAAACTTCACAATGAAGTAACCTCAAAAAGCCTGTAGGTAAATCAGAAGGGAATTCTAAAAAAAAACAAAAAACTGTTCAAGTAACCCAAGGGAAGGCAGGAAAAAGAAATCAAAACCATGAGAAACAAAGAGAACAAATAGAAAGCAAAAAGAGTGGTACAGTTAATTCTTAATATTTCAATAATTAAATTATAAGCAAATGATCTAAAAATACAAATTAAAGACAGGGATTGGCAGAATGGACCATAAGACATAATCCAAATTTGTGCTGTCTGCAAAAGAGCAATATGAGGGATTCTTATGGTTAACAGAAATGTTCCCTGTGTCAGTATCTTGGCTATGATACCGTATTACAGTTTGGCGAGATGTTACCATGGATGGAAACTGGGTGAGGATAATGTAGTCTTATCTCTGTATTATTTTTTACAACTGCAGGTGAAGCTACAAGTATTTCAAAATAAAAATTTTAGTTAAAAAGTAAAATAAACCCACATTAGAATAAAAATATATTATTCATGTTATACTCAATAAATGGAGGATGATATCATAGAGGCAATACTTCATAGATATATTGCTATGCAGAGTAAATCAACAAGTCACATGTGAAAGAGATTATTTTATTGAGTGTAGCAATGAAGATCTAATCATTTTTCCTCATTCTAGGGACTCACTTTTGGTCAGGATTGCCTTTAGAATGCTGTGCTTAAGTAGGGATTTGAAACTGTCCATGAAAATTGCTGGACATTTGACAGTGCAGAAGTACTGAGCTCCCACTTTACTAGAAGTATTTACAGTTAAAATAATTCACAACTGATTTAAGAACTACTTTCACTATATATTATGCTAAATGATGAAAAACACCTTAACAATGAACAGGAGTTGCACATCGCTTTTATTTCACCATGAAATGTTTCCTTTTTTCTTTGCTAATTTCTAACTTTAATTATTCTCTTCTAAAACAAAAACAAGGGACACCTGGGTGGCTCAGTTGGTTAAGCAGCTGCCTTCGGCTCAGGTCATGATCCCAGCGTCCTGGGATCGAGTCCCATATTGGGCTCCTTGCTCCGCAGGGAGCCTGCTTCTCCCTCTGCCTCTGCCTGCCTGTGCTCGCTCGCTCTCTCTCTCTCTCTCAGACAAAAAAATAAATAAAATTTTAAAAATAAATAAATAAAATAAAACAAAAACAAACCAAAAAACCCACAACAGAATCCCGAGAGATAATCCGTGAGAACAATGCAACTACAGATAAGGATAATTGAATATACTCTTGTTAAATCTAATAATTATTGGCCCAAATTTTCCTATTAAAAAGATAGTTAAGCATGTAAGAGATTTGTAAGGCTTAAAGCTCTCACAGTTCATTAATAATTTATCTAGAAGTAATTTAAGCTACTATAAATCTGTAAATAATGTGCTACACAGAGGAATTAATAAAAAGCTCAGAAATCACTGTTTACTAATTTTATACTTGTTAAAAGCCATTTATCAGGAGAGAAGATTAAAAGGCAAATTAAAACTTAAGTCCCATTATACCTGTGGCACACAGCTTGCATGGTCATAAAGCAAGCCTAAGAGACTCACAAGTATCAAAACATACTCCAAAAGCTGATACTTGTATGCCTTTGGAAATATGAAAATGTGTTCAAGTACTCTTACTACATCACTTTTTATATATTGAAATTCTTCTAAATCAAAAGTATCCTAGTTTGAGAAAAATTTAGCTCATCATTCATTCTTCTGGGATTTTCTTTTTAGAAATCCAATTTAAATGAGTATTTCAGATAATTAATTTCTTAAGTTCCATCTCTCCAATGCTTGAGCTAATTGGGAATTATAACCATGTAACAAATACCATTTTGCCACCTAAAATCACTAACAAAATATTATTAAAATAAATTTTCTCCCTTTCTGGGCAAGGGAGGAGTTGGTTTTACTATCAGAATTTCTGAGACCTGAAAATAAAATTTATCTTGTTCCATGATTTTCCTTTCTAAGACATGACTTTACCTTCTGAATCAACCAAATATATTTACTGAAACAGAAAAACAAAGTTGAAAAGTGAAATGAGCACTGTTGGTAGATGGTCTAAAATTTCTTAACAGAAATAAAGAGTGTAATATAAGTATTAATTATTAATAATATAATATATATTATTATATATAATAATACATATTATATAATATATATAAATATAATAATATAATAATAAGTATTAATATTAAAAATATACATAGAAGGTAACTTGAATTTCTTAAGCCTCTAGTTGCTTACATCAGTAAACTGATATTTAAGATGTGACATTACTTCAATTAATATTTTATTAAATAAAAATGTGTACATATTATTTATTTTGTTAAGAAATACATATTGAGCTCCTACTATGTGCCAGGCAGCACAGAGATCCATCACTGAACCAAAGGATCCTTGGCCCCGTCCTTCATGAGATTACACTCTAGCAGCAAATGAAAAAGTGTGAATATCATTTAAAAATACCCAGAATATTGAACTTAATTTATTGACAGAAATGCTCATAGTGTTTCACAGGATATTGTACTTTATATAAAGTTAAGACATACCAATAGTGATAAAAATATCCTATAATAATTATTCTTAAATTACCAGAAAAGAATCCAATTAATGTTTAGCTTTCAAATGTTTAGTTTATAGCCTTTCTCTAATTAGTTAAAAAAGAAAAAAAAAACACCACGAGGATAATTGATAAATTGTTAAATGTACCAATTACAATATACATTCGAGTTTAGCAGAATTATTTTAAACTTATAGTCAAGGAAATTTGATTCAACAATTAATGTAGGCACTAATTCCATTATAATAAACACAAATGAATTTTAGACTACTGAATTTCTTGTTCAAAATCAAGTTATAGCTCATTAAAAACAAAAAGATCTGAAAAGCATACATAGCTACACAGACTTCTTATATACTGTGCACAAAATATGGCTGACACTTTAGGACACATTTCAGAGGAAAGTGATTTCTAAGGTACAAATATTTGTAGATAATGAAAAACAGTATTTTTCTTTCATATACTATGTTTCATCTAGTAAAGTACAGGAAAAACTTTTTAGATAGTCTCATTTTCAAAAAGTATTCTTTTATTCCCAGTTTTTAGTGAGATTTAAAATTTTTAAGGGTTTTCATTTTTATCAAAATGAACTACATGCAAAATATATCAAAATTTTAAACACTGCACACTATTTTGTCTAGCAACTCTCTTCTATGAATTATTTAATGAAATGTTTATAAAATTTACTTCCACAGGTATTTAACAAAACATAAGGATGCTAAATCCTAAATGAGTTTAGCTAAAAGTTAGGTACATACAACAGAGCATATGTAGTTATTGAAGCTTAAGTATTTTAAACATGAAAAATTGTCTATTGTATATGAAAAAGCCATACATGATAAATATTCATAGTAAATGAAGAATAAAAGGAAATTATCTCAGTCTTCTGATAAAATCTACAAAAGACAGACAACTAATAATATGCATAATATGGAAAGGTTAGATATTTTCCTCATAAGATCAAGAAGGCAAGAAAAATCATTCTCATCATTTTTATTAAGCATTTCAATGGAAGTATTTTCTAGTATAAATAGGAAAAGAACTGCAATGCATAAAAACTGGAAGGAAGGAAATATTTTTTCTCAGATGACATGATTTATATAGAAAATTATTGAGGAGTCTATAAAAACGTAGTAGGATTAAAAAGAAAACAATCTATTAGGAATAAAAAGTGAATTTAGCAGACTTGGAAGTTTAGGAATATCAATTTTCAAAAAATCAATTTTATTTACGTATATAAATCACAAACAATTGGAAAATGAAACTTTTTCAAAAAGTATAATTTACAACATCATAAATACAATATGCTTCAGAATAAATTAAACAAAACTCAGGCAAGAGCTCTTACCATTAAAATTCTAAAATATTTCTGAGATGAAATAAGACCTCAATGAATTGAGAGAGGCATTGCTCATGGGTAGGAACACTCAGAACTATTACATCCAAATTGATATAAAGTTGCAATGTAATTCTTATAAGAAATCCAATAGGGATTAAAGTAATTGACAAGTGGCTTCTTGTATTAAAATAATTAACAAGTCACTTCTAAAATATGTATGGTTCATCAGTCGCATATCAAAAACTATGTTGGCTAAAATATGTTGGCCAAAAATATGTTGGCTAACTGAACATTAAAATAATAGAATAAAATACATACAGAATTTTAAAAGACCCATAATACCCAATATAATGTTAAAAAAATGAGGAACTTTTTTTTCCTATTTCTGCCTAATAAACAGTGTACCTTAAACAATACCTTTTTTTTTTTTTTTAAGCAGGCTCCACACCCAATGTGGGGTGTGAGCTCACCACCCTGAGATTAAGAGTCGTATACTCCACTGATTGAGCCAGTCGGGCATCCCTTCAACAACAATTTCTTAGCTCCCAAGCTCAAGGGGTTGACTGGTCTCATTCCGGCGGCTCTTGGGCTTCTCTCATAAAGTTGGAACAAATGGTGGACTGGATTCACATTACCTTACGACTCATTCGAAGGCAGCTTGTCTACTTCCACATCTATTATTTTACTACAGATGCCTGCAACATCTGGGACAGGCTGACCATCTCAGGAGAGGTCATGACCTTTCCATGTGACTAGCTTTACCTTTTTCACACCATGGTAGTAGACTCTTGTAAACTTCTTCCATGTAAATTCACTTCAACCAAAACAAGTGACCAAAAGACTGAAGTGGAAACTTTTAAGTTTCCTTATGACCAAGCCTCGGAAGTGTCACAGTGTCACTTTGGCCACACCCTACTGGTTATTCAAAGGGAGCCCAGATGCAGTGTGGAAAGGATTATGTAATGGGGTTTAAATGCCAAGAACTAAGGTTCTCTTGGTAGCAAAGACTAGCTATCACAATTTCCCTGCTGACCCTGAATGAGGCATATCCCTTCACATTAAAAACATATGTATCATCTTCCAAAACTTCTTAAATCTTTTACAATACTTGTTTCAGGCTTGAAGTCCATGATACTACCATATAAACCAGGTTTGAGGTGGGTAAGGTTTCATGTAGTTATCTGAGTGCATTCAAGACCAACGTCAAAGAGTTTTGTCTGGGGTGCCTGGGTGGCGCAGTGAGTTAACATCTGCCTTCAGCTTAGATCATGATCCCAGGGTCCTGGAATGGAGCCCATGTTGGGCTCTCTGCTCAGTGGGAGCCTGCTTCTCCCTCTCCCTCTGCCTGCCACTCCCCCTGCTTGTGTGCACACACTCTCCCTCTGTCAAATAAATAAATAAAATCTTTTTTGAAAAAAGATTTTTCTGTATTTTTTCTTCTGGGTGTTTTATGATTTCAGGCCTTACATTTAAATCTTTAATCCATTTTAAGTTAATTTTTGTGAATGCCTTAAGATAAGGGTCCAATTTCATTCTTTTGCATGAGGATATCCAGTTTTTCCAACACCATTTATTGAAGAGACTGTCTTTCCTTCATTGTGTGTTTTTGGCACCTTTGTCAAAGATGAATGACCATATATGTGTGGACTTATTTCTGGGCTCTCTATTCTGCTGCAGTGACCCATGGGTCTATTTCTTTGCAATATCCACCCTCCCCCCACCCAGTTTCAAGCTTCACAATACAGTTTGAAATCAAGAACTGCATTCCCTCCAGTTTCATTCTTCCTTCTCAAGGTTGTTTTGGGTATCTGGGGTCTTTCCTGGTTCCATAGAGTTTCAGAAATTTTTTCTCTTCTGTAAGAAATGCCTATGAAATTTGGATAGGAATCACATTAAATTTTTAGATAGCTTTGGGTGTTGTGACATATTAACAACATTAGTTCTTTCAATCCATGAACACAAATTATCTTTCTATTTATTGTGTCTTCCTCATTTCATCCATGTCTTATAGTTTTCAGTATACAAATCTTTCACTTTGGTTAGATCAGTGAAAGATCAGTTAGTATCTGTTTAATATATTGAGGTGCTCTGATACTGGGTGAATATACATTTAAAATTAGTAGATCCTTCCGAATATTTGACTTTTTACTATCATATAATGACTTTTTTTATCTTGTTACAATTATTTTTATTTAAAGTCTATTTTCTCTATTATAAATATAGCTATGCTTACCTTTTTTGGCTTTCATGTGCATGGAAAAAATTTTCATATTTCTACTTTAAGCCTACGTACATCCTCAAGGTGAAGTGAGTCTCTTATAGGCATCATACAGTTGGGTCTTTTTCTTTCTTTTTTTTTATATCCATTCATTCTGTTTTAATCCATCCACTTACTTGGATTAGAGTATTTCAACTATTTACATTTAAAGCAATTATTGATCCATAAGGACTTACAAGGTCATCTTGCTCTTTTCTTGCTATTCTGTAGTTCCTTTCTTTTTCTCTTCCTTTGAGAACTTGTGATTTTGCCTAGTGACATTCTTTGATTCGCCTTTTTTATCTTTTGTGTATTTACTGTAGTTTTCTGCTTTATGGTTATCATGGGGCATATATAAAACATCATATAGTTATAACAGCCCATAGTTATAAAGTCTTTAAACTGATAACATTACATACAAAAAAACCCCATACTCTTTTAACCCCCCTTTACATCTTATGTTTTAATGTTATAATTTATTTTTTATATTGTGCATTTATTGAAAAATTACTATAGCTATTCATTTTTAATACTTTGGTATTTCACCCTTTCTACTTAAGTAACAGCATACCACCACATCCCAATATTAGGGTATTCTGAATTTGACTGAATGCTTACCTTACCAGTGAGTTTTACACTTACATGGAATATCATACTATTAATTAGAGTCCTTTCCTGTTGACTTGAAAAACTCCCATTAGCATTTCTTATAAGACAGGTCTGAGGGTAATGTACTTCTTTAGGCTTTTTTTTTTTTTTAATCTGGGAATGTCTTTATTTCTCCTTTATCTGAAAGGTAGATTTTCCTGGTAAAGTGTTCTTGGTTGACTTTTTAATTTTTTTTCTTTTAGCACTATAAATATATTCCCACTCCTTCCTGGCCAGCAAGATTTTTCCTGAAAGGTCTGATAGCCAGTGTTACTGTGTAATTACTTCTGTAATCCTCTCTTCCATGTCTCCAATCAATTTTCAATGAAAGCATGCTCTGCTTTTCTATATTTTGAGTGAGTTTTTTTCTTATTTCTTCATGCTGAGATAAAATGTGAATTAAAAACTTAATCTCAAGAAATTCTAGTTTTATTTGGGTTACACAACATTATATAGTGGGATTACAGAAGCTATAATACATGAATATGTATTGTTAGTTTCTGAGAGGGGACTATACTTTGCAGCCTGTCCCAGTTTATTTAATCACAGAAACTTTTCTCCAGGAAAATTGTGTGAAATCATTTCTTGACAAAACAGATTGGGGAATAAGTCTTCACAATTCTGACCCATTTAATTAAAATTGCAAAACTTTACTTTTTAAAAGATTTTATTTATTTATTTGACAGAGAAAGAGTGAGAAGGAGCACAAGCAGGCAGAGGGAGAGGGAGAAGCAGATTCCCCGATAAGCAGAGAGCCCCATATGGGGCTTGATCCCAGGATCCTGGGATACCGGAGCCAAAGGCAGATGCTTACCCAACTGAGCCACCCAGGCGCCCCATACACAGAACTAAATTTTAAAGCACTCTATTTGTTGAGTTGGTCTGACATGACAAAAATACCATAGACTGGGTGGCTTATACAATAAAAACTTAATTTCTCAGAATTTTGGAGTCTCAAAGTCTGAGATGATAACACTAATAGGGCCACATTTTGGTGAGAAATCTTTTCCTGGCTTGCAGATGGTAGCATTCTTACTGTGTGCTCACAAAGTCTTTCTTTGGTTGTGTATGGAGAGTGTCATCATTCTCTCTTCCTCTTCCTATAAGGCTAGAAACTGTACAGGTTAAGATGCCACCCTTTTGACCTCAGTTTACCTTAACTAATTCCTGGAAGCCCTGTGTCAAATACAGGTGTATTGGGGATTGAGTTCAACATACGAATTTGGGAGGAACACCATTCAGTCCATAGCAAATACCATAAGAAGTACTACATATAAAAATACAATATTGGGGCTCCTGGGTGGCTCAGTGGGTTAAAGCCTCTGCCTTCGGCTCAGGTCATGATCCCAGGGTCCTGGGATCGAGCCCCGCATCGGGCTCTCTGCTCGGCAGGGAGCCTGCTTCCTCCTCTCTGCCTGCCTCTCTGCCTACTTGTGATCTCTGTCTGTCAAATAAATAAATAAAATCTTTTAAAAAGATACAATATTACTATGGTTGCAACTCTTATACTTTTACAAATAAATTACTTAAGATATGTGCTCGATTAATAGCAATTTAGTTAGTTATTAAATTTTTTAATGTTAGTTTAGCATTTTTCAGAGAAATTTGAAATTTATTTTATTGATATTTTTAGCAGAGACAATAAAGTCCTTAGAACATCAGAGAAAAGTTAGAAGTCAAACTAGAAGAAAATTCAGAGTAATATTTTATAATTAATCAGAGTGTAGGTAGAAATACTTAAATAAAAAAATACAAAGATTAAAATAACTTTTCTAGAACACTTTCTTACAAATACTAATACAAAGTTAAAGGAAACCCATTAAAATTGAGAATTATTTTATAAGTTGTAAATGACTTTAAGATGTTTTGTTCCCTAGAAACATTCATATATACAATAATCCACTCTATATTTAGACCAGGTAAAATGTATGACAGATAATTTGGTAATAATGCTTATAGTTTCTGGTGGAACTTCACAATAAAAAAAATCGTGTTCAACATAATTTTTAATGGCACAGAAAATGTCTCAAAAGTCAGTTTAGACTTTTACACAGTAAACATGACTTAGTATCATGGGTTTAATTTGTTAAATTAGCTATTAGCTTAGAAACCACCTCTCAAAATACTCAGGTCATGAACTGTAACTATTAACAATCTGCTAAGATTTTTAGCATGCTATTAAAACATTTTAATGGACTTAAATATATTAGGAAAAAATAATGTTCAGAGATTACTTCCAGTAGTTAAGAACACCTAAAGTGTTACAGAATAACAACCTTTTCATTATTGCTTCAAGTCAGTGCATTTAAATAAAGAGCTCAAATAAAATAGGATACTGAAGATGTCCAAATACAATAATGTTAATGAGGATAACTATGACAAGGAGTAGACAATTTGGGAAAATAATGAAAAAATTGTAGCTGTGGGGGAAAATATTCCTAATGAATACAAATAAGAACAAATACTTATATATCAAATTATCTTTCTGGAATTTAATTTACATGCACATTGCTTAGTTCTTATTATTCTTTAATAATTTTTAATCGGACAGGAAGCTATCTTTGATAATAGAATTTGGTCCAGATAATTATATTGGATGAACTGCTTGAAATCTCTGTAAATGCTAAGTTCTAGCATTATAAGGCAACCGTTTTTGGTTATTATGAATCAAAGAATAAAATATATAACACAACCTAATTCATCAATTAAATTCTTGGGATAGATTATTTGCAAATATGGCCACAATAATCCCTCTCATTCCTGTATCCTCCTCCTTTCCAGCTCCTCCTATGAAGTATAGAGTCTATTTTTACATTCTTAAATCTGGGCTGGCCTTGTGACATGTTATGACCTACAGAATTTCACAAAGATAAAGTTTTAGGACTTTCCACTCTCAGCCTGGCCCCTTCTACTCTCTTGGGATATGGTGCTTCTATGGGAGAAAACCAGACCTTTGATGTTGGAAGGCCAATGGAAAGAAAAACCAAGCTGACAAGTAGAGCACACAGAAGGGCCATTTTGGAAAATATAGACACACTGAGAGGCCAGATGACTGCATCTTCATGGCCAATTACAGGCCAAATTGCTAACCCATTAGATCAAGAACAAACAAAATGATTATTGTTTTGAGATACTAACTGTACTCAGAGATGGTCCATTACATAACATGGGAACTGGTAGTTTTCAGCATAACAAAAACCTAAAGGATGGGGCACCTGGGTGGCTCAGTGGATGAAGCCTCTGCCTTCAGCTCAGGTCATGATCTCAGGGTCCTGGGATTGAGCCCCGCATTGGGCTCTCTGCTCAGCGGGGAGCCCGCTTCCTCCTCTCTCTCTCTGCCTGCCTGTCTGCCTACTTGTGATCGATCTCTCTCTCTCTCTGTCAAATAAATAAATAAAATCTTAAAAAAACCCAAAAACCTAAAGGATGTGGCACTGGATTCTGGGTCAGACAGCAGGAAAAGGCTGGAAAACTCATAAGAGGGCTGAGCAGGATAAATAAATAGCCAACTCTGATGAAACATGACAAGACAAAAAGGAAGAAGTTACTGGAGTCTCAAAAAAGACAAATCAAAGACTTGTCACATCTTGAGGCATTATCTGGAGAGAGAATCAGCACTCAGCAGCCAACACACACAGCAACTGGGAAATGGGTAGAACTTCCATGAAAAGGGAATATGAGCAATGCAGAGGTCTTCTCCACTATGTTTAAAATTTGGATTAGAATCTTCCCATTAATAAATCTATAAATTATATATTAGTGATGTCACGTACCAATGATGCTTGCTTTGTGATTTATAATTACATGATTTAAATAAAATTGTTCAGATTGATTTTTTTTATATTTTTATAAAATATATGCCCTTTTACTACATACTGTAGACACTAATTTCTAAGAAACAATCATTGTGTGCCTGGTATGCATCAGAAAGTGCTAGGTGTTGAAAATACAAAGCTTAATTACATGCATTCCCTGCCAAACGAAAGCTCGCAGTTGAATACCAGACACTAACTTGGAAGCACATCATTGTGAAACTATTTTGAATGACCAGCACAGAACTGTTCAGACTGACAAGAAACTAAGTGAGCAAAAGTATCTATTGACCATAATATCAACATCCATAATCGAAAACATGATACTTTCAAAACTATTTCACTAAATGCACATCTATTGAGAAATCCGAAAATCTTTATGAGTAAAATAGTGTTCACATAGCATACCCCAGAATTATACTACTGCTAGTTATCAATTTTGCTCAAAGTTAAATGATGCTTGTTGAATAAATGGTGGATCAATAAAGCAAACACCAGTGTCCAGGACTCAGTGAACACTGTGAAATAAAATGTTACACCAATATTTGTTGAGCATTTACTGTATTAATGTTGCATTGCTATGTAACAAATTACCACAAACTTATGACTTAGAACAATATGTATCTATTATCTCACAGTTTCTGGCAGTGAGGAGTCCATGCCACAAAGGTGCCCACTGTCTGAAATGCTGCTTTGACACTCGACTTAGCCATCAGACCATTGAAAAGGAAACAGGTTGGAATGAGAAACAGTAGAAAGTTATGAATGTGCCTATGATCACAACCCCTATTGGCTGATACATTTCTATCAAGCAGAGAGTATGTATGTGTGGGGTTCTCAGTACAGCTGGGCTTCATAATAGAGGTTCTAGACCACAGTGCAAAGGGGCATAACATCATGGGAGTTTGAAGTTTCACAGCCTTGAGTTAGCGTTGTAGATATTTCTAGAATATTTTGATTCTATAACTATGAATCATATATGGCTTCATGGTAGTAACTGTGAATCCTGGGCAGTGAAACAGGTTCTGTAGATTGATGATGCCCTGTATCCTTTTGTAGTGATGCCCTGTTCTGGGTATATAGGAAATATCTGGATACATTTGAAATACTTCGTGCTTTTAGACATTATTTCCCACAGTTCTTTAAATCAGAAATGTCTTAAAGGGAGTGAACTGTTTTTGCTTTCCCACATTGACTTACTTTATGTTCTAGTCTAGAAAGTCATCTGTATGTAAATGTTAACTCTTTTAGTATTCATTATACATTAACCATCATCTATGTCATATCTTAGGAATGCATCTGAAGTGACCTTAAAATAAAGTGCTGATAATTTGAATGGAATCACTTTGACAGCATTTCCACCCACCCACTTGATGCCTTGTGAAGATACTGATGAAAATCAAGATGTAATTATCTGAAGCAGCAAGGGTTGCTTCTGGGCAGTCTACAGAGTTTGATGATTAGTCAGACAAAACCGGTATCAATTATGGAGACGATTATCTTGCTTCTCCAGTTGTAAGGGCTGAAGGAGAATGTCTCATTCTTACAAACATTACGGGGGAATGTTTCATAACTATGTCAAGCACATAGCCTGACAAATTGCTTTATAAAGGCAAATAGCAAGTTTTGTGATTTGCTCATTTTAAAAAAAAATGTTTTCAAAGGGATCCCATGCTATACAGATTTTTCTTTTGTCATTGAGTGAAATGAACTGTGTTGTCTTAACACAGTGTTGCTGTCAGTTTTATCAAAATGCCCTGAAGTTACTACAATGTTTATCAGTCTTAAAATACTTGGTGACTTACAGGAAGAAGAAGAAAAGATTTTTAGGAAGCATGACATTGAACAGCCAGGAAATTGCAATATTAATGAGCACAATCGCACCTTTGGACAGGAGCCTGTGAATTCAGTAAATGTGTAATGGGCATCCCCCTATTCTTTGTACAGGTTTCTTTCGGTATAGGGGAGAAATAACCCAAGAGTATTCCCGGCACGCTGGATGGTAGATGGAATGTTACCATCAATCTTGTGAGGTCCTTACTAACTATTGGAATATGGATGGCTACAGCAAGTATAGTGAAATGAAGAAAAACATATATATCAGTTTTCTCCAAGGACTGAGTGCGATTAAAGAGAATTCTTTGTTGAATCTATTGGTATGATATCACAAATTTGGATTCACACAATAGAGTAAGTACCCCCTTTCTTCCCCATTTCCATATGTGGTTTAGCTTATCTAACAAATATATAGAACAAATATTTTTAAAATGCAAATTTGAAGGGACGCAAATATACTTGTCTATACAGGACTCAATACAGTCCGGTTCCGTGATAAATTTTTATGAGCAAATGATATCCTTTCTCTAGAATATCTTAGACTTTCTCTTAAATAAGAAGTCCCTGGGGCACCTGGGTAGCTCAGTGGGTTAAGTCTCTGCCTTCGGCTCAGGTCATGATCTCAGGGTCCTGGGATCGAGCCCCATGTCGGGCTCTCTGCTTGGCAGACAGCCTGCTTCCTCCTCTCTCTCTCTCTCTCTCTCTCTCTGCCTGCCTCTCTGCCTACTTGTGATCTCTCTCTGTCAAATAAATAAATAAATTCTTTAAAAAAAGAAAAAAAAAAGAAGAAGTCGCTAATATGGGCACCAAGGTGGCTCACTTGGTTGAGCAACTGCCTTGGCTCAGGTCATGATCCCAGAGTGCTGGGATCGAGTCCCGCATTGGGCTTCCAGCTCCACGGGGAGTCTGCTTCTCTCCCTGACCTTCACACCTCTTATGCTCTCTCTCTCTCAAATAAATAAATAAAATCTTAAAAAAAAAATTCCCTAATATAGAAACTCATTTTTTAATATTGTACAAGCTACAGACATAGGTCTCAAAAAGTCTATCAGAGTTCATTAGGAGAATAATTTCATAAATTATAAAAAGTATTGATATTGTAATAATTGAAATAAAATAAATAATTTGCTTCTTAATGTTTACAATTAAAGTAGAAGTAATGATATAATGGTGCAAATCTCGTTATTTTTAATAATTTGTATAATGAGGGGCACCTGGGTGGCTCAGTGGGTTAAAGCCTCTGCCTTCGACTCAGGTCATGATCCCAGGGTCCTGGGATTGAGCCCCACATCGGGCTCTCTGCTCAGCAGGGACCCTGCTTCCCCCTTCCTCTCTCTGCCTGCCTCTCTGCCTACTTGTGATCTCTGTCTGTCAAATAAACAAATAAAATCTTTAAAAAAATAATTTGTATAATGAATATATAAACTATGCTTTGCAAGATGCATGACATCAGACTTGAAAGTATTCATACTACAGTAAGTTATCATTCTAGGAGTCTTATATTTCTGGAAAATTATGGCCAAGAAGTTGGAAAAATCTCTTCCAAGAGTTAACACCTGAAAACACGTTTTGCATTCCACCAGCAATAGATAAGAATTCTACTTCTTCCATAGTTGAGCCTACACTAATGACTGATTCTTTATATTTTTCTTTAAGCCATTCCAGTGGATGTGTACTAGTGGTATTGGCTTTACCTTTAATTTGCATTCCCAAAATGACTAATGATACTTAGCATTTGTCATTCACATACATTCTTTAGTTAAATTCTCAAATTTTTGCCCATTTTTATTAGACTGCCTTATTTGTGAAACCTAGTTTTGCATATAGCTTGGATTTAAGCCCTTCATTAAAGATGTGTATACAAATATTTTCTCAGAGCATTGGCTTGGCTTTTATTCTGGTATAGTAATTTTCAAAAAGCAAAAGATTTTACTTCTAAGGGAGTTCAATTTATACTTGTTTATCATTCATGATTTTGATTTCCTAATATATTTTTGTCCATACAAGGTCATGAAATTTTTTCTATTATTTTTATTTTAAGTTTTCTCTTTTGCATTTAGGTCTTTGACCAGATTTTGTCTGATTTTTGCATATGGCTGTAGGAAGGGCCAAAGTTTGTTTTCATTGGCTTTGAAGTATTCCAGCATTATTTGTAGAAATTACTATTTATTATATTGCTATGGCACCATGTATATGAGCATCTACTCCTAGACCCGAATTTGTTCCAGTCATTTGTATGTTTATCTTTATTCCAATACTATGCTGTCTTGATTACCTTAGTTTTAGTGTAAGTCTTGGAATCAGACAGCATAGTCCCACAACTTAAACCTTGCAAAATTATTTTGGTTTTCTTTGCTTTTCCTTACAAATTTTTAAGCAAGATTGTCAATTTCTACAAAAAAAATCTAAGACTTTGCTTCAGAGTACATGAAATACAGAGTTCAATTTGGGGAGAACTGAAATTTAATAATACTGACTGTGTCTATCTATGAACAGTGTATTTCTTCATATGTTGCGGTCTTTATTGGTTTCTTTCACCAATGTTTTATGTATTCAAGCATACAAATCTTGTATATATTTTGTTTTATTAATCCCTAAGTATTTCATACTTTCACATTGTTAAAATGTATATCATTATTATAATCTCAATTTACAACTCCTCATTGTCATTGTAGAGAAGTATAATTTATTTCTGTATTTTGCCTTTGAATCTTGTAATATTCAACTCGTTTATTTGTCATACTAACTTTATTATAGGTTCTTTGGGATTTTCTACATTGAAAAATAAGTCTTATGTGAATAAATACAGCTTCTTTCTTTATAATCTCTGTTTTTTATAACTTTTTATTTTCTTGTTCTGATTAGGTCTGCCAATCAGATGTTGAAAAAATCTAATAAGAGTAGATATCCTTGCTCTGTTTATTGTCTTCATGGGAAAGAGAGTGCTGGGAATGCATTTAGTATTTTAGCATTAGTTTCCTAGTAGATGTTCTGTGTTAGATGGAGAACCATAGATTCCTTCTATCTACACTAAGTAAAAATTTCTTTTCAATCATGAATGTTAAATTTTGACTAATAGTCTTTCTACAAGTATTGAGATAATCATTTTACTTCTATTTTATATTTTTATATGGTAGATTATATCCATTGATTTTAAAATTCTGAATCAAACTTTTATATTTCTTAAAAATTTGCTCATGATATATTGTCATTTTTATATATTTCCAGATACCAATTGATATAACTTTGTAAAAGATTGTGCCCTCCACAGCCTGGCCTGATGGTGGGTATTATGGTGAGCTAATTTATCCTTACTTGTTACGATGCCAGCCAAGTCTTCCTTCCATGAGTTGTCAGAGGTGAAATGGTTCATGTGCCTTTTCTCTTCTCACAGGAGTATGTCATTTTTTTTTGGGAATTCAATCCCCTTGATTGCCCTCAACTTTTGATGGACTCAATAAAAGTCATGGTTTTGTGGACTATCCAACTTTTACTCATTTGTTAAAATAGTAGTGAGGGTCTTTCTCAGTTTTCTACCTCCCAATCAGGGGAGAAGATCTGCAAAGGGAATCTGGGAAAAAACAACAACAACACAATTGGAGGATATGATGGATGGCAAATATAAAGACTTACAAATACAAGAGTGACAGCTTGGCACAAGGGCAGACAAAGAGAACAACAGGACAGAATGTGGAGTTAAGAAATGAATGCATAAATTAATGTCACTGGTTCGTGAAGAAAAGGTCAAAGACAAATATATGAGTGCCTGGTTGGGTCAGTCATAGAACATGTGATTCTTGATCTCTGGGGACAGGAATCCAAGTCCCATGCTGGCCGTAGAGCTTACTTAAAGCAAACAAACAAAAATAATAATATAGAAATATAAAAAGTGAAAGGATAGTAAAGATATGATATGCAAACTAAAAAGAACAGATGTAGTTATATCACTATAGTTCCATAAGTTGTAGGTAAAAGCTTATTTGAGATAGAGATGAATGCCTCATTAACAGAAGTTCAATTCACTAAGAATAAAAAGTATTATATATCACCGAGATAAAATATGCAAAAGAAAATAAATGACATAAATATATAAGAAACAGATAAATCAACAATGATAGTTACTTAGTAACTTAAAAAATAAAAAAGGCCAAAGGTACAAAGGACATGGAAGTAATTGAAAGACTGTAATTAACAAACATCCTAGTAGACGTGTATAGAACACTATACCCTATGATTGTGGCATCTGTACATTTTTTAAAAAGCCTTCACAAAACATTTATAAATACTGACCATATAATGACTCATACCAATAAGCCTCAACAAATTTCAAATATTGAAGTTATAGAAAATTTTCTCTATCTACAAGGCAACTAACAAAAAATTAACAACTGAAAGATAACTAGAATGTTCCTGTGTCTCTGTAAATTGAGAAGTCCATTTACAAACACCACTGGGTCAAAAGAAAATTACTAACATATTAAGAAAATACTTAGGACTTAATTATAACAACAATATGACATGACAAAAGTTGTGAAATGCCACTAAAACAGTGTTTGAGAGCAAAAATCAAAGATTTAAGTGCTTCTTTTGGAATGACAAAGGACAAAATTAATGAGCTAAAATAAAAAGTAGAAAGGGAACAACGCAATAAATACAGATAGATAAGAAGTAGATGAGATAAGAGAGGAATTAATGCAACATACAATACAGAGTATTAACAAAGCTTAAATTATTTCTATAAAAATGATATTATTTTAAAACCTGCCTTATAACTGATCATGAAAAGGGGAAAGAAGTTAACAGTCAATTTCAAAGTGTTGCAGGCAATGAAGTGATAATAATAATATTATGGAAATTTTTATGCCAATAAACTAGTAATCTACATAAATGGAGAAACACCTTGAAAAATTATCATTACTAGCTGAAGAATAAGGATTTTTTCTTGTCACCAACTTCTCTATTTCTTCTACCTCCTAGCAAACTATTTCTTTATTTTCCTGCTCTCTGTTTATGACTCTGACTTATTTTTGATTTTTATTTTTTTAAAGTTTCCACAGATAAATCATACTGTGCAGTATTTGTCTTTCTCTGTCTGGCTTGTTTCACTTAGCATAATGCCTTCCAAGTTCCTCCATGTAGCTGTCGCAAATGACAAGAATTCCTTCCTTCTTTTTTAAGAATGAATAATAATCCCTTGAATATACATTTTAAATACATAATTACAAATACATAGACCACATTTTCTTAATCCATTCATCTGTCAGTGGACACTGGACACTTAATTGGTTTCTCTACCTTAGCTACTGGGAATAATGCTGTAATAAACATTGGAGCACAGGTATCTCTTCAAGATAATTTTGTTCCCTCAGGATATATACCAGGAAATGGGATTTCTAGATCATATGAAGTTCTATTTGTAATTTCTCTTTTTTTTTAAAGATTTTATTTATTTATTTAAGAGAGAGAGAGAGAGCATGAACGGGGAAGGGAGCGAGAGAGAAGCAGACTCCCTGCAGAGCAGGGAGCCCCATTCAGGGTTTGATCCCAGGACTCTGAAGTTATGACCTGAGTCAAAGGCAGATGCTTAAACCTGAGCCACCCAGGTGTCCCTCTATTTTTAATTTCTTAAGAAGCCTTCATACTGTTTCCCATAGGGGCTACCCCAATTTTCATTCCTATCAATAGTACATATCTTCATCAACATTTGTTATCTCCATTTTTTAAATAATAGACATCCTAATAGGTATGAATCAATATCTCATTGTGGTTTTGACTTGTATTTACCTAATGATAAGTGATCTTGGGCACCTTTTCACATTTACACTGACCAACTGTATGCCTTATGAAAAAATTGCTTGTCATGCCCTTGTCCATTTTTAACTGGGCTGTTTTTTTTTTTTATTTTTCAATTGAGTTGTATGAGTTCCTTATATATTTTGGATATTAACCCCTTCTCAATACATGTTTTGCAAATATTTTTCCCCATTCCATAGGTTACTTTCTCATTTTTAAAAATTGTACTATTTTTCCTGTGCAGAAGTTTAATACACTCACTGTTTATTTTTGCTTTTGTTACCTTTGCTTTTGGTATCAAATCCAAAGAAGTCATTGCCAAAGTCTATGTCAAAGTGCTTACTGCCCAAATTTTCTTCTAGTAGCTTTATAGTTTTCTCAAGGTCATTTTGTGTATGCTGTAAATTGTGATCCAGTTTCTTCTTCTTCTTTTTTTTTTTTAATCTGGCTATCCAGTTTTCTTAACACACATATTGAACAGACATTCCTTTTCCCATTGTGTATTCTTGGCTACTCTGCCATAAAGTAATTGACCATATATACTTGGTTTTATTTCTGGGCTCCCTATTCTGTCCACTTGATCCATGTGCCTTTTTTATGCCTAGAATAAATGTCTTAAAAATGAACTTACCTATAACATTTTAAAGAATTTAATCAATAGTTAAAATCTTTCAAAGTGAAAACATGCGATAGTTTAAAAAAAAAAAACAGTGACATGACAGGACTTACATTTAAATTATCACCCTGTCTGTTATGCTGAAAAGGCACTGATAGAAATGGGATGAGAAGCAGGAGAAAAGTTGAGAGGGTATAGCATTAATCTGGGTGTGATATCAAGACCAAGGTTATGACAGTGGAGATAATAGTTGTCAGACTGTGGGAATGTTTTGAAGATAAGGTTGACTGGATTTCCTGATAGACTGAGTATGAACTGTGAGAGGAAGAGAGTTGCCAAGGATAAATCTATGGTTTGGGGGTTGACCAACTAAAAGGATAGCATTCTTATCAGTTGAGATGGAGAATACTATTGAAGAAGGAGGTTTAGGAGTAATATCAGAAATTCATTGGGTTTAAAATGTCAGCTAAATTTCAGGATAAAGGGAAATGGTTTAATCAAGAAACAAAGGCACAGCTCATAAGTGAGAGGACTGAGAAAGAGAACTATATTAAAAGTAAGAATAATACAGAGTGAAAATATAAGCCTTGAATGGAACATTATTTGCAAGCATGCAAAGAATTAGTATTTATAAGGATGGGGTATGGATTCTATTCAAAATATTTACTAATGTCTCTTGTGGTTTACTTATGGAACCATGGGCGTAAGTGTACCATTTAATTTCAAATTTGGAAAAATTTCCCAGAGATCTTTCTTTTGCGTATTTCCAGTTTAATTTTATTGTAGTCAGACACAAAATAGGAATTTAGAAAATTAAATATTACTGGGTTTATTTTTAGTCAGGCACTTTATCTCTAAGGGGAGCCCAACTTTCTTGTATCTATTTTTTCCACTCTCATTTTGTCTTTAATTATTTTCCAATGAGTAACTGATTAATTCTTACATTGCTAAAGTTAACAAATGCTAGATGCCAAACTAGTAGTCCTATTTAATTTATAAGTCTCCTAATTTCTTCTGTTACCAAATTCTTTAAAATGTGTATATTAAAATATAATTAATATACAACAAATTTAAATATTTTAAAGAGGAAGAGTGAACGCACAAATACCTACCAAGTTTTAAGAAATAGAATATTATCTATCCTCTGAGGGGCCCAATATGCCTCTCTTGAGCTTAGTTATGTGAAAAGAAGCATGAGAGGTTGAAGTAGACTTCAACCCCAAAAAGCATTTGTCTGGAAAAATTCTTGTACATTGGGACTTGCTGTCTCTTATAGCACGTGAAAAATTTAGATGAGCATGTCAACAGGCCTGATATGATTTTCTGGAAAATGAAAAAACAAAACAAAACAAACAAAAAAACACCACAGGGATAAGATCTCTAGTTCTTCACTAATCAACCTTCAAACTCATAAGCAGTGTTGTCCTAGATTGTCCCATTGGCCAGGTGCCTACAGACACAAGAGCTAGTCAAGCAGAGATTAGATAAATCAGTCCATAAGAGAAGAATCACATAGCAATAACTGTGAACAACAATAACAATAAGGTCACTAAGTTTTAGGGAGGTTTGTTGCATAGCCAAGTTCAATTTATGCAAAGGATCACAACACCGAAGGACAGAAGACAGTAAGGTGATCGGAAGAGATTTAAAGAAAAGTTAGTCAGATCTCGGGCAGCAAGGAATGTTCCAGAACCAACAAATAATATCAAGGGAACAAAAAATGTAACGACGGCTACAGGAAGCCAACCTCCAGTTAATATTAAAGAGAAGTGACAACGACCTGAAAGTGCTCAGCAAACTTGGTAAATTAAAGTCTGGCTAGTTAGAGGAGAGTATACCTGCTTCTTATTCATATCATCTCCATTCCATCACCAAGGGATAGATGCAAAAAAAAGGACCATAATACCCATCACTCCTGCAACACCACAGCTCCATCTCTCGATTGGCATTGGGGTTTGAGCAAAGGAGGAAAGTGTTTTGAATCAACAATAAGATGGAACAGTTTGCAATGGTAACTCTCTCAGTATAATGTGCATTTAATTTGGGGGGAAATAAAGTCATCAGCTGGAAAGGTCCTCTCAAAGTTTTTGAATGTAAAGGAATGTGTATTGTTTTTGAAAATATCTTGGAATTTGTTTCTTTTCATGGCCGTGAAAATAGGTCAATCAAAGCCAAAAGATTTAATGCAATTGGAGCTTTGATATTTTTTCTATAAATGAGATGGTAATCTTGGTTAATACTGGCTGACAGAACAGATTGTGTGTAGAAAAGTTTTGAACTAAATACAATTTGCTAATAACCCTTGAGTTAATTAGTAACATATGTCCTTAGATGGATAGAAAATCCAGTGTTATGGAAACTAGATTTATTTGCATAAATAGATTACATAGTACCATCTCTCTATTCTTTCTTTCTCTCTTCTTCCTAGTGCCTCCTAAAAAGATTTCCAAAAAGTAACAAAGGAAGAAAAGGAAAATTCCTCAGGTAGACATAAACTCATACAAAATAAAACTATTTCTGATACACCATGGGGATTGTACCATTTTTCTAATTTTCATGTTTTTATCATTGAGTTAGGAGAGCTAGAAGTACATAAATATTTTTTAAAGTTGAAAAAAAACTTGATGATTCCATTTCTCTGCCTCAATTTTAATACCCCAGGTAAATGGTACCATCCTCTTGTGGCAAGTGCAAGGGCAACTGCATTTCACTTGTGTCTTATTTGATACTTTTAAACTGATCAATAGCCTGAACATTTTACACGCATGAGTATATATTTTCTGTGAGGATACGGACCACTACTGTATTCATTCACTCATACAATGAACAAATACCTCATTGACAACCTGCTAAGTTATGTCCTGAGAGTAAAAAAAAAAAAAAATTGATTATGACACTGGAACTCAAAATCTGGTGGAAGACACTAAGAAACATTATAAAATTTAAAACTGTCATAATAGACATGGATTTGAGAAGTAAAGGGTAGAGGATGACAAGTAAGGTAGTACGGCATTGGCAGGAGCAAGGTAGCACTCAGGAGAGGTGCGGAAAACTTTGTAATAGTAAAATTCACTCAGGGCTTATAAAATTGTTCAATGGCTAAAGCACTCTGAGTAGTAAGGGAAGAATGGACCTTTAGGGCATGTTATGGGGTCGCCGTAAACAAATCCATCACACTTCCGTGGTTTAATTATGGTAAGCATTTGTTAAATTATTTTAAAAATATGGACAGTTTGAATGGTAGAGTAATGACAGGATTGACACTTACTTCGTAGACATGAGCATCTGATGTGATTTAAAGAGTCAACTAGAGGGGCGCCTGGGAGGCTCAGTCGGTTAAGCTTCTGCCTTCAGCTCAGGTCATGATCTCACAGTCTTAGGATCAAGCTCAGCAATGGGCTCCCTGCTCAGTGGGGAGCCTGTTTCTCCCTCTCCCTCTGCCACCCCCGCCCCACTTGTGCTCTCTCTCTCTCTTTCAAATTAATAAATGAGATCTTTAAAAAAAAATGAAAATAAATAATCAACTAGGATTTTTGCATTATATTTAGTCTCCCATCTGTCATCCAGAATCGGGCACTGTTAAGTATCACAATGTAGTCACTCGCAACTGATATCCAATATTACAGTATAAGAAAATGGTACGGCAACACTGGCATTTATTTCATAAATGATCATCACTTGCTTAACTCTACTGATGAAAAGAATATTCTAGACCACATTATGAGTTTCCCTTCAAACTATTTTAGCATTAGGTAAGTATCAGGGTTGTTTAGTCTATCTGGGAGATTGAAATGATGGGCTATGAGAGCAAAGATGGCGCAATGATTACATAATGTTGGCTGAAACAGACGTCATGCCTGCTTGGTCTCCTGGCAGAAGGTTCTTTAACTGCACACAGGTTGTAGACAGGCTACAACCAGACTCTTCCTTGTGTAACTTACCAAGGCCCCCTGATTCTTGGTATAAAAAGTCCTGGCAAGTGTTTGTGAGAAAATACCTCAGTAGAATTCAAATGAAGTGACATAAAACCTTCGGATGTTCGGTTCCATTACCAAGCAAGGTATTATGCTTTCGCAGAAGCCTATTATGATATATCCTCATTGGAGACATTAGATGGGGCTAACGGGTTCATGTAGATTGTCACAGGGACACAGCAGGACAGGCATTTTAAAGACTAAAGACATGAATCCAAAAGCCCAATGGCTTAGATCTGAATCCTGCCTTGTCTCCTTATTTGAGCAGTGAAATTGGGCAAGTTGTTGAATTACTGTGTGCTCAGGGCTGTCATGGAGATTAAATGAGTCAACATTTCTTAGGGCTCTTGGAATAGGGTCTGGCACAGCGTAACCACCATGTGAGCTGTATTACTTATTTTTGTGTGATATTACTACAAATATAATGGATTAAAATTAAAATAATATAATAATCATAATAATATTAAAAATATACATTTACTATCTCATAGTTTTTATGGATCAGAATTCTAGGCATAGCTCAGGTTCTCACCAAGGTGACCATCAAGGTGCTTTTTTGGTTTGCCGTCTCATGTCAAGGTTTGCCTGGGGAAGGATCTGCTTCAAATCTCACATGGTTCTTGGCAGAATCCACTTCTCTGTGGCCCATGGGGCTAAGAACCGAGGTTTATCTCAGTTCTTTGCCTGGTGGACTTCTTAACATGGCTGTTTGCTTTGCCTAATCCAGTAATGGAGAAATCTGCAAATGGGCATTATAATCTTACACAACATGATCATGGACGTGGAACACTTTTGGAATATCCTATTGGTTAAAATCGAATCACAGTTTTTGGCCACACTCAAGAGGGGAGAGGATTATACAAGGGTGTAAACACCGTGATGCGAGGATAATTGAGGATCATTTTAGAGTCCTCTGTTTACATAAGTGTTAAACAAACAAAAATGCTCCCTACAGGATGATGTATATAAAAGAATTACTTTCTGTTGAATCTGGGCAGCTTAAATGACATGATGTCCAGCTCACGCCTGCTGGGGAGCCAATCCGGTATCTCTTTCTAACTTCAAGTTCAGCAGCCATAATCTTGTTAAATTAACATCAGCCACTGCTGGTGTGTTTAGACCACTCAAACTGGCAAATGCTACAAATCACAGCTATTTTTCCAATTAGAAGCCCAGTAGTTAAACATTTACCATTATAAACATTTTGCATATTGTAGATCTTCCTTGGATTCTTTAACTTTAAATATTTCTACGAAGATAGTTACTAGGATTCTTTAGGTCTATCTACTTGGAAATATTTAATAAACATGTCAAACAATAACCCAGAAAGACTAGGTAGTATCCTGACCTCAAATTTTCCAATTCTTTCACCTTGATTAACATTTAATATGAAACAAGATGACCTCAAAGTGTGGTCAAATCTCATTTAAAAAAACTATGCATATATTTCCTTCGTGTTGAACTTATTTTATACAACTAAATGCCACATTGCAAAGACATAATGAATACTTTAGTTGATTATGGTAACTATGTATATGGATGACTTCGATAGTACAGCTCTCTTAATTTGCTAGATACCTTAAAACTTTAGGCCAACTTTGCCTGCAACAACTGTTGGTTATATTACCCTAAAATATGTTCCTCAGAAAGAATATTTCTTAAAATATCTTATAGAAGAAGCAAGCATGTGGTAGGTCCAATGACTCTATTTCTGATGGATACATATTCTATCACTGAGAAAACTAGCACATAATAAACATTTTACAGCAGTCCATCCATTTCTCATGTTTAAATATCATAAACTATATATAATCAATAAAATATATCATTTTTGTTCATGCTGTCAATTCTCAAGGTATCTTAGTATCGACTGTAGCATAACAGTAATAACTTTATTATTAGTTAATATCATTAATTTCATTATTATTATATAATTATTTGATTTCAGTTATTTTTTATCATCTTACACTCTGTATTATTACTGAGCAAGCCAAATCTCTGATATCAGGGGTGGGGTGGGAACTGGAAGGTAATTATCCTCTAATATTTATTTTCTATAAAGGGCATATTGAGATTCATTTATAACTCAGGCAACAGATTGCTACTACCAACTCTTAAAACTTTGCTGATCAGGGGAAGATTCTCCATCCTTTTTACTGCTTTACTCTAAAGTTTCAATAAATACATGTCCAAAAACAAGAGTATCTAAAGCCTCTCTCTGAAGGGAAAAAAATGACAAATTTCATCAAAAATAGCCACTCCTGTGTTCTGCCTCCATATGGACATTTAATGATCCTGTATGGGCATGAATTCAAGGCAAGTTCCCAAAGTGTCACAACAAATTGAAAAGTTTCCCTCTGTTTCATCTGGCATAAGGATCTATCTTAAATAAACAATACAGAATACTGTCACAGACAGCAGCTATAAAATAATCTGACCACAGACTGACTGTAATCTAATACCTTCTGAGAACTCACTTTAAACTTTTGTGTTAGAGGGAGTTAAAGACGGAATCTAAAGTAACGTTTCCAAATGTGACTGAATCAGAAATAATGAAAGCTTATTAAAAATATGAACTCCTATATCCTAGACCAGACATATAAAATCAAAACCTTGAAGAAAAGGACAAAAATCTATTTGTCTGAAGTCTCATAAGAGATTTAAAAGAGATTACCAGTTTGGAGACATCTTGTTTATAGAAGCACACCTTTAAACTCTAAAAAATCTGCATTTAAGTAAATAGAAAACAAAAAACCTAAATAATTTGTTATTTCATCCTCGTAAAAAAAAATTCCCAAAAGCATGATTTATGCCCATGCCCTTGGCGTCTTAGGAAATAGCTATTTGAAGAATGTTTTTGCATATTTTCGTAAATCCATAGTCACATATATTACCATAGTTGGCCCTTGAACAACATGAGTTTACACGAGTGGGTCCAATTACACATGGATTATTTTCTAATAAATGTGGTAGAGTACTATCAATGTATAATAAATGCGGTAGAGTACTATCAATGTATTATCTCTTCTGTAATGATATATTAAGGGATCAATGTATGATCTCTTAGTAACATTTTCTTTTCTCTAGCTTACACTTTTATGAGAATACATTATATGATACTTATACAAAATATATATTAATTGACTGTTTATGTTATTGGCAAGATTTCTGGTTATCAGTAGTTAAATTTTGGGGAGTCAAAATTATACACAGATTTTCAACTGTGCAGGGGATTGGTGTTCCAACCTTTGTGCCGTTCAAAAGTCAAGCGTAATTATGCTTTTGAATGTCTCTTCAGATTCCTTTTACAATGTAACAGCCAATATTGGTGTTTCAATATGTAGCAAATATATGTAGTAAATATAGGCAATATACAAACACATTCTACTTAAACAAGGAAAATCTCTGTCCAATAGTGAGTTTAGAAGCCAGAGTTCTATAACCATGACTGAGAAGGAAATAGACAAAATATTCAGAGGTTAGCTATTTTACATGAATTGTGTTTATGTGCATGTGCTTTTACAGTATCTGATACTAAATATCTAGGACTAAGTTGTGGTTTCACCTTAAAAGTATGGAAAGAAACAACAATGGCTTTCAATGAGTATAGAATAATTACAGTCAACAAAATGAGATGCCTGTAGAGAAATGAGCTATCTGAAAGTACATTCTATTTTATACTGGTGCTTTATTTCTGGCTTTAAGTACGAATTTTAAAATTCAGGTTAATCACTTTTGACATGAAGTTGCACTTATACATAGCGTGGTATGTAACATTTAAAAACAGGCCATTATTGTGGTTTGGATTTAGGTAGAGTATCTGATCTTTTAAAAGGACGATACACCAGACTCTTCAAGTAATCCATGCAATGACATAAACTAGTAATCATTATTGAAATTAACTCTGTCTTCCCTATGAAATCTCTGAGTTAGTATGCAGCACGACCAGTCACATGCTGAAGCCCATTCCATAGTGATTCATACTTAAACCTGAGAACAAGACAGATGATAAATGAACTCTGTGTGTGTAAGATCCTTTGCCAATGTCAAAGTCTCAAGGAAGAATATTGTGTGTCCAGTTTCTTTTTCTTTCTCTTTAAAAAAATTTTTTTTATTTATTTGACAGAAAGATAGAGAGCACAATTAGGCAGAGCAGCAGGCAGAGGGAGAGGGAGAAGCAGGCGCTCTGCGGAGAAGGAAGTCTAATGCAGGGCTCCATTGCAGGACCCCGGGTTCATGACCCCAGCTGAAGGCAGCCGCCCAACTGACTGATCCACCCAGGTGCCCCTCATGTGTCCAGGTTTCTAAAGAACAACACTGAATCATAATCAAGTGACTTCTTAATATTTGATGAGAAAAAATAAGAACATTATTTTCCAAGTAAATCAATCAAGTAATAGTAATCAGCTTCTCCTCCTGAAAAGTTTTCTATTTCCATTATACCTTCAGTTTCCTTTGAACAATGACATGGATTTAAGTATTTCAATCTGTGTTATAGTATCTAATTCTTCTCCCAAGTGTGATCAATACAATCTGCCATATTGATGTTTTATCATAATCAACCAAAGTATTCATTATGTCTTTGCAATGTGGCATTTAGTTGTATACAGTAAGTTCAACACGAAGGAAACAGGACCCAATAGAGATAATATAATCTTCATTTCACTTTTTCCAGCTTTGTTGAGACATAACTGACCTATAATACTTGTAAATTTAAGGCATACAACATGATGATTTGACACATATGCATAGCTAAATGATTATCTCAAAAACTTAATACATCCACCACCACCTCCCATAAATAAAATGTTTTGGTGGGGTGAGAACATTCAAGATCTATTCCCTTGTCTACTTTCAAGTATAAAATATAGTATTGTTAACCAGAGTCATCATGGTAAATATGAGATCTCCAGATCTTACTCATTTTATGCCTGGATGTTTATACTTTTAATGAACATTTCCCCATTCCCCTTACACCCCACCCCCAGGCTCTGGAAACTACCATTCCATTCTCTGTTTCCATGAGTTTGGCTTTTTCATTTCTTTTGTTGTTGGGTTTTGTTTGTTTGTTTGTTTGTTTAGATTGCACATATAAATAAGATCATACAGTATTTGTCATTCTTGTCTGACTTATTTCACTTAGCACAAGACCCTCAAGGTCCATCCATAGGGTTCTAAATGGAGGATTTCATCTTCTTAGAGACGAGTAATATTCTATCGTATGTATTTACCACATTTTTTTGTTCACTAACTTGCCAAGAGACACTTAGTTTGTTTCCACATGTTAGCTATGTGAAAAATAATGCAATGAAGATGGCGGTGCAGCTATTTCTTCTAGATTGTGATTTCATTTTCGTCAGATAATATGTGAAGAAGTGTGATTGCTGGACGATATGGATGATATAGTAGCTTTACTTTAAATTTTTTGAGGAACATCCAAACGGTTTTCCATAATGGCTGCACCAATCTACCTTCCCACAAACAGTGCACAAGGGTTCCCTTTTCTCCACATTCTCATCAGCACTGAACTATCTTGCCCTTTTGATAAAAGCCATTCTGATAGGTATGAGGTAGTATCTCCTTGTGGTTTCGATGTGAATTTCCCATGATTAGAAATGAACACCTTTTCAGGTATATTTTCGCTATTTGTATGTTTTCTTTGGGAAAAAAAATCTGTTCAAGTCTTCCACACATTTTCAAAATCAGATTGAGTCATATTCCTATTGAGTTGTATGAATTCCTTATATATCTTGGATATTAACCCCTTATCTGATGTACAGTTAGCAAACATTTTTTCCCTTTCTATAGGCTGCTCCTTCATTCTATTGATACCTTTTAGTTTTCAGATTGATGTGGTCCTACTTATTTATTTTTGCTTTTACTGCTCGAATTTTTGATGTCATAGCCAAACAGTGACTGATTGTCAAGGTCAATATCAGAACCATTTTCTCTGTTTTCTTTTAGGTATTTACAGGTTTAGGCCCTACATTTAAATTTTTAATCCATTTCAAGTTATTTTTTGTGAATAGTATAAATCAGAGTCTAATTTTATCCTTTTACATGTGACTATCCCATAAGGGATATCCCACAAGCTCTTGTGCTCCATTTCAAGGGGGTCACAGTTAACCACACAATGTAGACAGAAGACCACCAGATACAGGCAGAAAATTGTAAGTAAAAACTATACTTCCTTCTACTCCTCTCAAGGCTGTATTATAATCTTCTGCTTAGAGGCTTAGAAGAAAGCACTGCTGCCATTTACAGTTTACTTGAATATTTAGTATTTCCACTTACTTTATCATAAAGTTGTGCCTCCATATCATTATTAGGACCTCTTATACTAAATTAAGGAGAGTTGGGCTTAGCTACAGAGAAAGAAACTAATTATCTTTGGAATCCACCTTAACAAATTAAGGTTGAATTAATTACCTATGAAAATAAAACCAATTATATGGGACTCCTGGGTGGCTCAGTTGGTTAAGCGGCTGCCTTCAGCTCAGGTCATGATCCCAGCATCCTGGGATCGAGTCCCACATCGGGTTCCTTGCTCGGCAGGGAGCCTGCTTCTCCCTCTGCCTCTGCCTGCCACCCTGTCTGCCTGTGCTCACTCTCTCTCTCTCTCTCTGACAAATAAATAAATAAATAAAAACTTAAAATCTTAAAAAAAAAAGAAAAGAAAAGAAAACCAATTACAATAAATCTCTATTATATATTTATATATAATCCATAATAACATTAATAACATATTCTTTATATATAACTAATATATATTATATAATATACTATTAGTAATGTTATAGATATATTATTCATATGATTAAATGATATATTACGTAAAGCATTAGTAATATACTGATCATATATAATAAATAATACAATAATATATTATTAATAATATATAATAATTATAAGTAGAAATTTATGTATAATGAATACACTGATGACAGTGAGGAGATATACATTTTGAAATGATTTCCCTGATTGTTGATTCATTTTTGCCATAGCCATACATTTTCATCTTTTTTGTCCTTGACTGGCATGCCAAGGAAGGTGGCTAATATTAGTGTGCATAGAGACTTCACTGGCTCCCATGTGTTACCTAAGTACTAGATTTCCCTGAAGGCAGTAAAATGTCATTTTTAAAGAATCTGGGACTTCTGGGTGAGTAAGGTAGATAAAAATACCTTTTGCTAATATAAGCCAATCAATAAGATTTCTAAACTAAAACTTCTAAAATAATAAAATCTTACTGTTTATGAGGTCTTATCTGTCCAAGTCACTTGATAAGAAGAATGACAGAATACAACATACAGGTAGGACCTACCTGCAATGTTATAAAGCACGGCCATGTGGAGAAGAGCTGAGCTGTTTATGATAAAGATGTCTGAGTGTCCTACAGAACAATTCGTATTTGCCCAGGATTTTATTTCTCAGACCAAGATCCTTCAAACCTCATCACTGTCTAAATTTGCGGCCTTGCAGTCTTATAGGAAACATTTGCCTCATCCCAACTATACGTTTTGCACAAGCTGCCTATGCTGTGATTTGATTCCAGTCACCTTAAGGCTATCTTCTGTTCAAGACTTTGACAAGGGCAGATCCAATTGGACAGCTGGGGACTGTCACTGTGGGAATCAAAGGCAAAGTTAATCTTCATCTCAATTGCAAACTCAATGGTGTGATAGCCAAAATAATTCCTCCTCTGTATCAAAGGTGTCATGTTTAATTCCCCCAAATTTGTGAATATGTTACTTTACATTGCAATAGGGACTTTGCAAATGCCATTAGGTTAAGGAGAGATTATCCTGGATTATCTAGGTGGGCCTAATGTACTGATAAGTGTCTTTCTAAGAGAAAGAGAGGTTTAAGAGTGTCAGTGAGAGAGATTTCAGACGCAATGATGCTGGTTTCAAGATGAGGTAAGAAACCCCAAACTAAGGAACACAGGAGACTCCAAGAAGATAGAAAAGACAAGAAAAAGGCATGTCCTTAACCAGAAAATGGCCAAAATCAAAATCTGTTCCAAATATTGTACTTAACATTAGCGTTTTCATGGTATTTTCATTAAAGTCAAGAATAAGGAAAAGATATTTTCCAGATCTAGTTATCTATTGTTACATAACAAACCACTCTCAATAATTGATGATGGGAACTATTTTAATATGCACAAGATCTGTGACTTAGAAATTAGGAGCAGACATAAGAGGGATGATATTCTCTGCTTTATTATGTATGGACCTCCTTGAGGAAACTCAAATTTCTGGGAGCTAAAATCACCTGGTGGCTTCTTCACTCACATATTTGGTAACTCATTTGGAGTGCCAATACAAAACCACTCCATGTGGCATGGGATTCCTCACAGCATGATGGTACTAAAATTTGTTACATTAGCAGATGAGGAAAGCAAGTCTTCCAATGAACAAGTCAGAAGGTCAGAAGCTGACGGTCTTTTAGGGCATAGCCTAGGAAACCGTACAGTATCATTTCTGTTATACATTACTGCTAGAAAAAAAAAAGTCACACATCTCATCTAAGTTTAAGGGGAAGAGACACAGACCCCTACCTTTCCATAGAGGCAGTGTTCTATCAAATATTTTGCAGCAGTTTTTAAAAAACAAAGTCATTAATTTTCAACGATGTTTTAGACATCTAAACATATAAGTAAGACAAGAATACAAAGTAAAAATTAAGAAATTTTACAATGAATGAAAAAAAGAAACAAATATTGTTTTATACAAAGAGAATCATAGGAAATAGTTCAATATTATAAAATATAAAACAACTCAGTGAGGCAGCTAGATTAAAAATTAAACTTGACACATAAAACAATTTTATCTATATGTATCTCTTAAAAACTATAAAAATAATAGCAGAAAATGGCCCCATTTACCATAGCAAGAAAATGCTATCTACATTGTCAACATAAAATAAAAGTAGATCACCACTTCCTAGCACATACAAATATTAATTCAATGTGAATTAAAGAGGTAAAACTAAAAGGAAATTAAAAAAAATAAAAACTGGAGAATACCTTAATCACGTTCTAATGGGGAAGGAATTTTTTTTGATGAGGTACAAAGAAACAAGGACATTTTAAGAGTAAAATATTCACAACTTTGACTTATGTATCCATAAACTATAAAAAATGCAAAGAAATTTATGAGAAGAAAGTGGCAAGTAAATAAAAAACGAGCAAAGACCATAAAGGGCAATTCACTGGAAAAGAGCCACGGTGACCAACACTCATATGAAAGGAAGTTTCATGTCATTAGTAATCAGGGAATTGCAAGTTAAATCCACAATTAGATATTCTCTCATCACCACTAGTCTGGCATAAATACATACATGTAGCAATATCAAAACTATCCAAGTATTAATGTACCCGTGCAACCACAAAATTCTTACTTATTTTTATAGTAACTAAATATACCAATCAAGTAAATAGAAGATTTTTTCCAAAGATATTCCAAGGAAGGAATATAAATAATGTGTTGTAGGATGAGTATACCAGGAATTATTTCATTCCTTAGGTTGTGATAAATGGAGGCACAAATAAGAATAGTTTACAACACAACACTTTGATTTGTCTCACATAATAGGAACTCTGGAAGTAGATGTTTCTGGACTTGGTACAGCTCATCAATAAGGTCAAAGATCCAGCACTCTGCCTTTCTGCTTTACAGTATAACTACCTATGGTGGATCACATCCACCATAGGGAAAAAGAAAATAAAAGGACTGTAGGTAAAGGACTCCTCTTCAGATATACTCATTTTATTCAGCAAGAAACATTTTCCCAGAAAGCAGCAAATCTCACGTATGATTCACTGGGCAAAACCCAATTGGGGGAACCTGGTAAACAAATATCCTAGTGCAGGAGAAAGGCATTGGGATAATTACTCTATGGACAGCCACCCACAATGTCTGCTTCCTGTGGTACAAGGTAGAGATCAGATCACCTATGGTGGGAATAACATAATGTATAAATGTGTTGAAATACTATCTTGTACACCTGAAAATATGACATTGTGTGTCATCACCAAGAAAAAAAATTAATTAAAAAAAATTACCTAGGAAGGAAGATGGCAGAAGAGTAGGGAACCCACATTTCATCTGGTCCCTTGGATACAGCTAGTTATCTATCAAATCATTCTGAAAACCTGTTAATTCAACCTGGGTTCTATGAAAAGAATTGCTGCAATTCTACAAATAGAAAAATGACCACTTTTTGCAAGTGATGTGAAAAGCCTTCATGGAACAAGAAACACTTAGAGCAACCCAAAGTAGCTTACACTGAGCCTGGGCCCCTGGAAAGGGATGGTGCAGCTCTGCCCAGGCAAAGACGCCTGAGAATCAGTGCAACAGGCTCCTTTGCTAGAAGATCATCAGGAACATCAGGTAAATACCAAGTTAATGGATCACACAACTGAAAAAGTCATGCATTAGGGGAAAACAATAGGTAGAACTCAAAGTTTTTTTCTCATGAGTCTTTGGTCTTTTGGTTTAAAATTTTCTTTTCTTTTTTCTGTTTTTTTCCTTTTCAACTAGTTTCTTATTTTATCAATTCTTTGTTTTTAAGTCTTTTTTTTTACTTTTCATTTCTACATTTACATCATATACATATTTTTTCCTTTTTTGCTTCCTTTCAATGTATTCAATTTTATTTTTTTATATATGTAAGTTTTTCTTTCTGTAAAGAAATTGCAAAATTTTGGTATTGAGTGTCTTTTAACCAAAAAAAAAAAAAAAAAATCAAAATCCACTGAGGACCAAGTGGATCACCCTGTTTTGTCCACCTGTGAGATTATATTCTCTCTTTATTTCACCACCCCCATTTTTTGGGGGTTTCTGACCTCTTCAGATTTGTCTAGTGTATATTTCACTGGGATCATGGTTGATATTTTTTATTTTGTTCCCTTGCTCATCTATTCTTCTCTACAAAATGACTAGAAGGATTAAATTCATAGAAAAGAAACAACCAGAGGTAATATTCTCTACCATAGATCAAATCGATATGGCTATAAGTAAAATGTCAGAACCAGCTGCGGTGAAAAAAGCATAAAAGACACTAGAAAATCTCTTAGTGAAGAAATAAAATCTAATCAGGCTGAAACTAAAAATGCTTTAACTGAGATGTAGTCTAAAATGAATAATCTAAGCTAGGGTAAATGAAACAGAAGAGAGAATTAGTGACTTAGAAAACAAGATGATTGAAAGGAAGGAAGCTGAGGAAAAAAGAGTAAAACAACTAATGGACCATGATGGGAGGCTTGGAGAAATCAGCAATAAGATTAAGTGAAACAATATCACAATTATTGGGGTCTGAGAGGAAAAAGAAAGAGAGAGAGGGACAGAAAGTATATTTGAGCAAATCATAGCTACGAACTTTCCTAATCTGGGAAAGTAAACAGGCATTCAATTCCAGGGGGCACAGAGAGCCCCCTCAAAATCAATAATAATAGATCAACACCCTGACATTTAATAGTGAAACTTGCAAGCTTCAGAGATAAAGAAAAAAAATGATGAAAGTGGCTCAAGACCAGAGGTGCTTAATGTAACAAGGTAGGAACATTAGACTGCCATGGTACCTATCTAGAGAGACCAGGCAGGCCAGAAGAGGTAGCATGATACATTGAGGGTACTAAATGAGAAAAAATGTGTAGCCAAGAATATTTTATTCAGTAAGGCTGTCATTCAGAATGGAAGAAGAAATAAAGAGCTTCCAAGACAAATAGAAACTGAAAGAAATTGTGATCACTAAACCAGCCCTACAAGAAATATTAAAGGGGATCTTGTAAGTGAAGAGAGGGCCCAAAAGTAACACAGATCAGAAAGAAACAGCGACAATATACAGAAAGAGGATTTACAGGTAATACAATGGCATTAAATTCATATCTGCCAATAGTTACTGTGAATGTAAATGGGCTAAATGCTCCAGTCAAAATACATAGGGTATTAACAAAAGCAAGGTCCATCCATATGCTGTCTATAAGAGACTCGTTTTGGACCTAAAGTCACCTCCAGATGTGTCTGTGAAAGTGAGGGGGTGGAAAATCATTTATCATGCTAATGGACATCAAAAGAAAGCTAGGGTAGCAATCCTCATTATTAGACAAATTACATTTTAAAACAAAAACAGTAGTAAAGAATGAAGAGGGACACTATGCCATATTTAAAGGCTTTATCCAACAAGAAGAACTAACAATTATAAATATTCATGCTCTTAACTTGGCAGCAGGCAATCATATAAACCAATTAATAGCAAAATTAAAGAAATATTGATAATATTACAATAATGGTAGGGGACTTTAAGATCCCACTTACAGGAATGGACAGGTCATCTAAGCAGAAGATCAACAAGGAAACAAGGGATTGAAATGACACACTGGACCAGATGGACTTCACAGATATATACAGAGCATTCCATCCTAAAGCAACAGAATACACATTCTTCTGGAATGCACATGGAACATACTCCAGAATAGATTACATCCTAGATAACATATCAGGTTTCAACCAGTACCAAAAGATTGGGACTATTCTCTGAATATGTTTAGACGACGGTGCTTTGAAACTTGAACATAATCACAAGAGGAAATTTGGAAAGAACTCAAACACTTAAGAGGTTAAAGAGCATACTACTAAAGAATGAATGGGTTAGCCAGAAATTAAAGACAAATTTAAAAATTCATGGAAACAAACAAAAATGAAAACACAACTGTTCAAAATCTTTCAGATGCACCAAATGTGGTCCTAAGAGGGAACTA